>CM042419.1:19675283-19707783 GCA_023634145.1 Thymallus thymallus
GAAGATGAAGCTGTGAAAATGTATTGTCACATGAAAGGACAATACATGAAATGTGCAGAATCAGCTACAGATACAAACGTTAGGCTGGAAATTAGTGCCCCCACGTGCATCTGTCTGTCTGACTGACTCTGCCCTAATGACAACCTTTCTCTGGATCTCTTCTCACTGTTGTCTGCAGACACATAGCTTAAACAGCCATTCTACACTGATGTGCGTCTATGTTGTCTCTACCTCTGTTTGCGTGTTTAGTTCGTTCTCTCACCCTTCCTGCTAATACATTATCCAGTATCTGAAAGCTCCTTATGATTCCCCCATGCTCCTCACTGCAACACAAACTCAGCCCCCCTTCTGTGGTAATAACAAACCCCCTACTGGATGGCCTACATTTCCACAGAATGTAGATCCCTGGACTACTTTACCCATAACTCCCTGCTGCAAGGCCTTCATTTCCACGTCTTATGTAGCCTGGCCTACATTACTCATAACCCCACACATTTCCCCACGTGAGTTGATGCGTCAGATCTCTGTGTTGTCAGAGTGAGCGTGGAAGTGAGGACAGATACTAGTGCAGATATCTCTGCTAAGCATACTTCAAAGGCATCCGAAGTGGAGCCAGTAGACAGACTTATAAGGACCCCAGTCAACAACATTCCTGGGGGCCATTCTATTACTCTCTCTCTCTCTCTCTCTCTCTCTCTCTCTCTCTCTCTCTCTCTCTCTCTCTCTCTCTCTCTCTCTCTCTCTCTCTCTGTCTCTCTCTCTCTCTCTCTCTCTCTGTCTCTCTCTCTCTCTCTCTCTCTCTCTCTCTCTCTCAGTGTTTCTTATGAGGTCCTGATGACTGTATGACACAACAGAGATATTTCTAGCCCTGGGTGTGATATAGAGAAGGAGGAGTGGAGAGATATAACAGGGGGTCCATGGAGGGTGTGTCTGTCGCTCATGGATTTAGAGACAGTGCTGCGGATAACAGAGAGGAGGATACGTTCTGCATTGGGGAAACTCACACCAGGTGAGGAATTGGTTAGATAGTTTGAAAAAGTTACTTTGGGAAAGAGAGAGAGAGAGAGCGAGAGAGAGAGAGAGAGAGAGCGAGCGAGAGAGAGAGAGAGAGAGAGAGAGAGAGAGATTGAGAGAGAGAGAAGGAAAGAGAGGAAAGGGGGGTCATGGTAAGTTACTGTGGATCAGTGGGCCTCAAATGGTTGTCTGGTCAGGACACTCTGTTAAGTCACTGGGTTCCTCTTGGGTCACATAAAGCCTATTGGATGTTTCATAATGCTATTGCACTGGGGGAAATTGAGAATCAAACCAACAAGGAGTTGATCCCTGGATTGTCTGCTTATTCAATCTATAAACCTGTACCTAGTCATCTTTGGGGGAGTATTTGTACAGTGTGACGCTAGTGTGATTTCATTATAACAAATTCTATCATTGTAGATGTTGTCTATTGTGTTGTCATCATGTCAAATTCCCACTGGCCCTGTTGTGATGTCATCATGTTACAGTAAATTCTGTCCATGCAGATTGGGTCTGTCTCTATTGTGATGTCATAACGTTTGAATTCGTATGGCCCTATTGTGATGTCATAATGTCAGATTCTATCTGTGATTGCTGCCTAAATTGGAGGCAGTTGATTTTCTTTCTGTCCCCCTGGTCATGATTTAAACTCCAAATGCGCACCCACACATATACACACACACAGTGTGACCTGACCCCTGAAGTTTGTGAGTGTTTGATAAGGCAGGCGTCAGACTCAAGTCTCTGTCTGAGGACTCTGTTTGAAGTGTGTGTGTGTGTGTGTGTGTGTGTGTGTGTGTGTGTGTGTGTGTGTGTGTGTGTGTGTGTGTGTGTGTGTGTGTGTGTGTGTGTGTGTGTGTGTGTGTGTGTGTGTGTGTGTGTGTGTAGCCCCTGAAAAGAGACCTCCCTGAAACCTTTCCAGACCTTTCCATCTATAATCAGAGCAGTTTGAGAAAGAAGATGGAATATTTAATAATATTAGGAAATATCCATAGCGTGATAAGCTGTGGCTGCTTCTTGATTTTTACTTTACATAAACATCAGATTATGGTTTTACTAAGAAGTTTTGATCATCGTGTTCGTGGAGGAGATTACACGTTTTTTAATCCTCTCACATGGAATCTCTAAAATTCCAGTTAAAATCTTTTAACTCTCCTAGCAAATTACAACTATATTACTCCTCCTCCTCTTCATCCTCCTCCTCTTCATCATCCTCATCTTCCTCCTCCTCCTGATCTTCCCCTCATCCTCCACATCTTCCTCCTTTTCCTCTTCATCCTCCTCCTCTTTATCTTCCTCCTCCTCATCTTCCTCCTCATCTTCCTCATTCTCATCTTCCTCTTACTCCTCCTCCTCTTCCTCCTTCTCAACTTCCTCCTCCTCTTCCCCCTCCTTCTCCTCTTCCTCCTCCTCCTCTTCCTACTTCTCCACTACCTCCTCTTCCTCCTCATCTTCCTCCTCCTCGTCTTCCTCATCTTCTTCCTCCTCCTCCTCCTCATCTTCCTTCCTCATATACCTGTGTGAGTGTGTGTGTGTTAGTGCGTGTGTGTGTTTGTGTGTGTGCATACTTACGTGCATATTTTCCCAGGTAGCTAATCCTTGTCAGCACCTGGTATTGTCCCTGCCACGGAAACCTCTCTAGTGTTGACTGACCTGTATACTAACAATAAATGCAGGCTATTTACAGCTGTATACCTGTCAGTGTGAGCCTTCAGTCCTGTCCACCTCAGGATGTATATGTATCAAGCATCTCAGAGTAGGAGTGCTGATCTAGGGTCAGGTCCCTCCTGTATGTGTAATCTTATTCATTGTGATCTACAAGGCAAAACTGACCCTAAATCACCCCATTCAACTGTGAGACCTTGGTACATACAGTGCCACGTCTCTTTTATAACGTCTCTAGTAATTCTCATCCTTGAATGTCGGCATAACATCAGATTATTGGATTATGGGGATGCAGCATTAGGTCTAAATATTAATCCTACTGTAGCTGTACCTTTTGTAGTGCAGAGTAACGAGATGGGATTGAGTTAATGGGTTTATAATCTCTCTGTGAAAAGAGGTATGTCTTCCAAGTTAGATCATTCTGAGTACCAGGTGAACCAAATGCAAGTCCATTATAGTCCATTATCCTTCCTCCTGTTGATGTGGGTTCTATCATTGCTGGTGGCATTACTAAGTTCAGCCTGGTAGATGGAAGGAAGGTTGACATGGATCGTAACACGTTGTGTAGTGACATTAGCAATAAGGACTCAGGACTAGGGATGAGAGGTGACATTAGGTGATACTATCCTCGACTTATTCTAAGGTTGAAGTGAACACATTCAGGTTCACACATGCATACACCTTTTGCTGTGTTTCACTTTTTCTGCTAAGGAAGAGTTCATCTCGCCAATGGCCTCTCTGGCCCCCAAATACAGAACCCAGGGGAATCTGAGACACACACACACACACACACAGACACAAAGACACACACACACACAGGTCCCCAAAGCCATCACTCAGGATAACTTGATTCCCTGAAGCAGCAGAGTGTGGGCCTTTAAAAGCCAAACCCCCATCAACCCTCAATAGGACCTCTAACTCACCTCCAGACAGACAGACAAAGACAGGAGAGGAGAAAGGGAGAGGTGGAGGAGAGAGAGGAGGAGATGAAATAGACACAGAGAGGTTGAGAGGTGGAGGAGAGAGGAAGAAAGGAGATTATCTTTTATTTAGGCTCATTTATTTGCAAGGCCTTACTACATCATCACTGAATCGTCATTGGACCACAGGTGCCATCACTGTAACTTGATTGGTTGGCAGATGTCATCAATGAAACATGAATGGACCATAGACGTAATCAGTGACTGACTGGAGGGTGAATGACAGCCTCCCCTGTTACAGAGACAGATGACTGACTGGAGGGTGAATGACAGCCCCCCGTGTTACAGAGACAGATGTATGACCTTATAGCTCCTAGACATGATGGGGCGGCACTGTCAGCCCTTTCAGCTTAATGACACACCCCTTATCACCTGTCAAACACACAATTATACACACACATACACACACACACACACACACACACACACACACACACACACACACACACACACACTTGGTTTTATGAATGGCTGTATGGGTTACAGAGGCCCTGTGAGGGACAGGGGCTGGATATTGATGAGTTGAATCCCTCTTCAGGGTGCTCATGGGTGAAGAGGTGTGTGTGTGTGTGTGTATGATGTGCGTGTGATGTCATCATGTTACAGTAAATTCTGTCCATGCAGATTGGGTCTGTCTCTATTGTGATGTCATAATGTTTGATTTCGTATGGCCCTATTGTGATGTCATAATGTCAGATTCTATCTGTGATTGCTGCCTAAATTGGAGGCAGTTGGTCATGATTTAAACTCCAAATGCGCACCCACACACATACAAACACACAGTGTTTGATAAGGCATGTGTCAGATTCAAGTCTCTGTCTGAGGACTCTGTTTGAAGTGTGTGTGTGTGTGTGTGTGTGTGTGCGTGCGTGCGTGCGTGCGTGTGTGTGTGCGTGCGTGTGTGTGTGTGTGCATTGTATGAGAGTGAAGTTTAATGATGAAACAGTGAAATACAGTATTCATATTTCCAGCCCTGCATGCTTTCACCCTCGTGTTTATTTCTAACATGCGTGTTGTTGAGGCACACTGTATATGAGTGTGGAGTCAGACAGGAGCATGGAAATGTGGTTGATCCCTGAGAAACAAAGAGAGAGGGATGGAGGAATTTATTTTTTCTTTAACCTTTATTTAACTAGGCAAGTCAGATATGAACAAAATCTTATTTACAATGACGGCCTACCTACAGGGTCAGCCCTTGGAGCAAATTAGGGTTAAGTGCCTTGCTCAAGGACACATCGACAGGGAGGGAGGGAGGGAGGGAGGGGGGGTAGCACTGGTGTGGACATGTAGTGCCTGCTTCAGATAGTCTTTTTATAGCAACAGTACTCAGCCTAGTTCCCTGGCTGAGAGGAAGAGGAGGGAGAGGAAGATGAAGAGAATGGAAGAGGCTTCACTCCAGCATGTTAAATCAGTAATACTAACTCTTCCTCTCTCTCTCCCTCTCTCTCTCTCTCTCCCTCTCTCTCTCTCTCTCTCTCTGTGTCTCTCTCTCCCTCTCTCTCTCTCTCTCTCTCTCTCTCTCTGTCTCTCTCTCCCTCTCTCTCTCTCTCTCTCTCTTGTTACTGAGGTCGGGGGGGGGGGGGGCACTAGAGATACACTACCGTTCAAAGTTTTGGGGTCACTTAGAAATGACCTTGTTTTCCATGAAAACATACATGAAATTAGAATGAATAGGAAATATAGTGAAGACAAGGTTATAAATAATGCTTTTTTAAATAATAATTGTGTTCTTCAAACTTTGCTTTCATCAAAGAATCCTTCATTTGCAGCAATTACAGCCTTGCAGACCTTTGGCATTCTAGTTGTCAATTTGTTGAGGTAATCTGAAGACATTTCACACCATGCTTCCTGAAGCACCACCCACAAGATGGATTGGCTTGATGGGTACTTCTTATGTACCATACGGTCAAGCTGCTCCCACAACAGCTCAATAGGGTTGAGATCCGGTGACTGTGCTGGCCACTCCATTATAGACAGAATACCAGCTATCTGCTTCTTCCCTAATTAGTTCTTGCATAGTTTTGAGCTGTGCTTTGGGTCATTGTCCTGTTGTAAAAATACAATTAAGTGCCTCCACAGGGTATGGCATGGTGTTGCAAAATGGAGTGATAGCCTTCCTTCTTCAAGATCCCTTTTACCGTGTACAAATCTCCCACTTTACCAGCACCAAAGCACCCCCAGACCATCACATTGCCTCCACCATGCTTGACAGATGGCGTCAAGCACTCCTCCAGCATCTTTTCATTTGGTCTGCGTCTCACGAATGTTCTTCTTTGTGATCCGAACACCTAAACATTTGATTTGTCTGTCCACAACACTTTTTTCAATCTTCCTCTGTCCAGTGTCTGTGTTCTTTTGCCCATCTTTTATTTTTATTGGCCAGTCTGAGATATGTATTTTTCTTTGCAACTCTGCCTAGAAGGCCAGCATCCTGGAGTCACCTCTTGAGACTGGTGTTTTGCGGGTACTATTTAATGAAACTGCCAGTTGAGGACTTGTGAGACGTCTGTTTCTCAAACTAGACACTCTAATGTACTTGTCCTCTTGCTCAGTTGTGCACTGGGGCTTCCCACTCCTCTTTCTATTCTGGTTAAAGCCAGTTTGCGCTGTTCTGTGAAGGGAGTAGTACACAGCATTGTACGAGATCTTTAGTTTCTTGGCAATTTCTCGCATTGGAATAGCCTTCATTTCTCAGAACAAGAAGAGACTGAGGAGTTTCAGAAGAAAGTTATTTGTTTCTGGCCATTTTGAGCCTGTAATGGAACCCACAAATGTTGATGCTCCAGATACTCAACTAGTCTAAAGAAGGCCAGTTTTATTGCTTTTTTAATCAGCACAACAGTTTTCAGCTATGCTAACATAATTGCAAAATGGTTTTCTAATGATGAATTAGCCTTTTAAAATGATAAACTTGGATTAGCTAACACAACGTGCCATTGGAACACAGGATTGATGGTTGCTGATGGGCCTCTGTACGCCTATGTAGATATTCCATAAAAAATCAGCCGTTTCCAGCTACAATATAAATTTTATGTTATTTTAATGGACAAAAAATGTGCTTTTCTTTACAAAACAAGGGCATTTCTAAGTGACCTCAAACCTTTGAACGGTAGTGTATGTGACCACTTGGTGGCTCACAGGTACAGATTTAGCCTTGTGTGAGTGAGCATGCGTGTGTGTGTGTGTTTGTGTGTGTGAGAGCGAGCGAGCGAACAAGCTAGTAAACACACACGCTGAGTGATGCTGCAAAGTAACCTAATAAAATAAAATACAATAAAATGGTATTTGTCACGAATACAACAGGTGTAGACCTTACCGTGAAATGCTTACTTACAAGCCCTTAACCAACAATACAACAGGTGTAGACCTTACCGTGAAATGCTTACTTACAAGCCCTTAACCAACAATGCCGTTTTAAGAAAAATAAGAGTTAAGAAAATATTTACTAAATAAACTAAAGTAAAAATAAAAGAGCAACAATAAAATAACAATAACGAGGCTTTATACAGTAGTTACCGGTACTGAGACAATGTGCGGAGGTACAGGTTAGTCCAGGTAATTGAGGTAATATGTACAGGTTTGGAATATTACTCATTCAAGGGTTTTTCTTTATTTGCACTATTTTTTACATTGTAGAATAAAAGTGAAGACATCATTGATGTGAAGACATCAAAAGTGAAGACATAAAAGTGAAGACAACTATGACATCACATATGGAATCATGTAGTAACCAAAAAAGTGTTAAACAAATCAAAATATATGTTATATTTTAGATTCTTCAAAGTAGCCACCCTTTGCCTTGATGACAGCTTTGCACACTCATGGCATCACCGCCACAGGAATGGAAGACCCAGAAATACCTCTGCTGCAGAGGATAAGTTCATTAGAGTTACCAGCCTCAGATTGCAGCCCATTTAAATGCATCACAGAGTTCAAGTAACAGACACATCTCAACATCAACTGGTCAGAGGAGACTGTGTGAATCAAGCCTTCATGGTCGAATTGCTGCAAAGACAACACTACTAAATGACACCAATAAGAAGAAGAGACTTGCTTGGGCCAAGAAACACGAGCAATGGACATTAGACCGGTGGAAATTTGTCCTTTGGTCTGGAGTCCAAATTTGAGATTTTTGGTTCCAACCTCAACCAAATTTAGATGGTTTGGGATGAGTCGGACCGCAGTGAAGGAAAAGCAGCCAACAAGTGCTCAGCATATGTGGGAACTCCATCAAGACTGATGGAAAAGCCTTCCAGGTATAGCTGGTTGAGAGAATGCCAAGAGTGTGCAAAGCTGTCATCAAGGCAAAAGTGGCTATTTGAAGAGTCTCAAATATAAAATATATTTTGATTTGTTTAACACTTTTTTGGTTACTACATGATTCCATATGTGTTATGTCATAGTTTTGATGTCTTCACTTTTATTCTACAATGTAAAAAATAGTGCAAATAAAGCAAAACCCTTGAACGAGTAATATTCCAAACTTTTGGCCCCGAGTGTAGGTAGAGGTAAAGTAACTATGCATTGATAATAGATAGAGTGAGAGTAGCGTTCAAGTCTCCTTCATTATTTCACACTTCCTGTGTTTATGCTGTTCAAAACCTATTTCAGGGTCTATTTTACCCGTCAATTAGAACCTCTTCACTGCTTTTGCGCTGGTGTATCTTCACTCATCAGAAGAGGCTCTGTTAATCTTTTGAACATCTTGTAAGTTAGTTATTCTGTGTCATTGCAAGGTTACATGAAGCATCCACTCCACAAAATAAATGTTTTATAAAAAATGCTGCCATTTTTTTTTTGTCTGGTTAAAGCATTGAACATGTGTCTGGTTATTG
The DNA here is from genome assembly GCA_023634145.1 of Thymallus thymallus. Lineage (NCBI taxonomy): Eukaryota > Metazoa > Chordata > Actinopteri > Salmoniformes > Salmonidae > Thymallus > Thymallus thymallus. Next base: position 19,683,778 of record CM042419.1, read on the forward strand.
TTGGGTCCATGGTACTGTTCTTTCCCTTCTACATCCTCTGTTTCTCTGTTTCTCAGTTGAATTACTGATCTAAGGTCAGTTTTGCATTCCCTAGCCACCTATAGATCCCTTGTTGTGGGCTAATATTGACACTTTTGTCTGTAGCCTGACCATTAACCCTGACTCCTCCCATATATAACATTCCAATATTCCAATTGCCTACTACCCCAGAGATTCCACATAGGAATCCACCAGACGTTACCTAGGCAACAGAGGGGTGGTACTGCAGGAGGACTGTCCCGGCTTCATCAATTGAGATGTGTGTATGTGTGTGTGTGTGTGTGTGTCTTTGTGCTGTGACTCAGCACATCAGTATGCAAAAGAGAGAGATGGTTATCCCTCCACGCCCCCACAGGGAAACCTGTAGCAGGTGAGACGGGTTTACTTCTCTCTCTCTCTCCCTTTTCCTCCGTCTCTATCTCCATCCATCCCTCTCTCTCTGTCTTCCTTTTATCTCTCCTTCTCTCTCTCCCTCCTTCCACCCGACTATCTCTCAGTCTTCCTTTTCTCCATTCCTCTCTTCCCTCTCTTCCGTCTCTTTCTGATTCTTGAATCATTTGCAGATCCCCCCCTCTCTCTCTTTCTCTCCCTCTATCTGCCTCCCTTCCTCCCTCTCTCCCCCGCCCACCCATGACTCACACCCAAGGGAATCCCTTCGTTAACAGACTGATTGATTGTGCTTTTCATTTTCACTAAATGTCCGCTAGCAAATATAATGGCCTTTTATGTTGTATACTAGTTTTACATAATGGTCTAATTCTCATTATCTGATGCACACACCTACAGTATTAATAACTCCTAGGGTGTTATTAATTAATTATGATTAAGTTTCAATTTGTGCAATCATATATCAACTTATACTATCGATTTGTAAAGAGATAGAATAGAGAGAGAGAGAGAGAGGAGGGTGGAGAGAAAGAGAGAGAGAAGAGGAGCAAGAGAGAGAGAGGAGAGAGAGAGAGAGAGAGAGAGAGGAGAGAGAGAGAGAGAGAGAGAGAGAGAGAGAGAGAGAGAGAGAGAGAGAGAGAGAGCAAGGGAGAGGGAGAGAGAGAGAGAGGAGAGAGAGAGAGAGAGAGAGAGAGAGAGAGAGAGAGAGAGAGAGAGAGAGAGAGAGAGAGAGAGAGAGAGAGAGAGAGAGAGAGAGAGAGAGAGAGAGAGAGAGAGAGAGAGAGAGAGAGAGTGCTGTTCTCCTGTATTACCTATGGAGGGAGCTCTCCTCTCCTCTCTGCAGAAAACAAAATATCTCTGTATCTTAATCCTTCTCTGCCCTTTCTTGGGATGACCTCATTCAGAAGGATATAAAATGAAACGATGCAAGGTAAATAAATATGTATACATTAAATATATAGCATACACACATAAACAGTCCAACAGATAGGATGATCAGATAATGTATTGATTTAAATGTGGTAGGTAGCCAACTCCCTTAGAGATAGAACACAGCAGCTTCTCTCCATCATCTCTCTTGTTCTCTTTCACACACTCATCTGCATTTGTACTAATGAGGCCCTCTGGCAGAGAGAGATGGAGAGAGAGAGAGAGAGAGAGAGAGGGAGAGAGAGAGAGAGAGAGAGAGAGAGAGAGGGAGAGAGAGAGAGAGAGAGAGAGAGAGAGGAGAGGAGAGGAGAGGAGAGGAGAGGAGAGGAGAGGAGAGGAGAGGAGAGGAGAGGAGAGGAGAGGAGAGGAGAGGAGAGGAGAGGAGAGGAGAGGAGAGGAGAGGAGAGGAGAGGAGAGTGTGAGTGCGAGATTGTGTGTTAGAGAGAGAGCGAGAGAGAGAGTGTGTGTGTTTTTAAACCATTCACTCCACTCTTATTCCCTACATGGACAGGGGAGGGAGTTTGGGGAGGGAGGGGGGTGAACGTTTCCTTTTGAAGATTTTTGTGAATATCGAGATGAGGAGAAAGGATGCATTTTTATGTAAATGTAGTCAGGAAGCTTTGATTTATTCATGGACCTCAACAGCAGTTGACCTGGATAAAAACATCCGTACAAAGACAGCTAGCTTTTTTATTTCCATTCTCCACTGTGCAATGTGTCTGCATGTATCCTTGCATGAGTGTGTGTGCGTGCACTAAAATCAGTAAGTAGATTTAAATAGATTTCACTCAGTCAAAAACGTGTGACTCCACATGATTCCCCTTTCTGCTTGAAGTTATATGGTGAACCACATGTGTAGCATTATGTACATGTGACAATAGAGCATTTGGGACAGGAAGTGTTACACCATGTAATGGGATGCCATGCACCCGGTCTGACCGTATCTACAGTATGTACTGTAGTGTGAAAAGACATATGAGGCCTGTTGGTAAATAGGCTAGGGTACCATAGCTCTATAGGCCTACAAAGTAACTGGAGATGATTGAATGAGATAGATTTCATGCAACCTGCAGCTTACTGTGTTACAGCAGAGGATGATTAGATGCACAGCAGCAAGAGTCAACTACTGTGCTGCTTATTTCAAGCGCCTACTTTTTCTGAACACTCTGGCGCCCTCAAGCGGTCAAAGTCCAGCTTCACTTTATTTTTCTGCAACCTCATCCTTTGCTGTAGGCTGAAGTTGGTTGCTCTCCTGGAGTTATTTAGCCTTTTTGAACGTCATCAGATTTGAAAAGGCTATGCCTTCTGAATTTTGGAAATTAAATTGTGCTTTGGTATAATATGAATGTCAAGGGCTTGTAACTGTCACGGATAATCACATCGAATGCGCATTATTCAGTGAGTCTCTGTTCGAAAACACCGTGACCGCAGGAAACCCACCGGATCTACCCGCAGAGATAGTCACTGAGCTGAGGTCTTTAGGACTTTAATTTATGAAACTGAAAACGGCGCAGTACAGAGCACTCCGGCGGTCTCCTGTATCTCCCCTGTGAATCGACGCTGGTTCATGCATTTTTAAAACTTTAATTCTGCCACCAAAGCCGATACAGATTCAAGAAAGCGCCCCATTAAGCTTAACATGATTGAAAATGTGCCAAACTGTTTGCCTTGAATTAATGGTTTTGACCTGCAGGGAGAGAGAGGCCAACTGTAGATGACTCTGTGGAGTTTAAATTCCTTTATTGAAATTTAACAACAACCCTTGGAAAGCCACACTGAAATAACCCACCACAAGGAGGTATTCTTACTTATTGCTTTAAAATATTTTGTAAATTTAAACTTGAATTAAGCCAGGATGAAGCCCCGTTGAGATCACGCATCTCCGTATCAAGGGGGACTTTTCCAGACTTGTCACTTTTCGAGACGTGCCTTTTCCAGACTTGTCCCTTTTCCAGACTGGTCCCTTTTCCAGACAGCAGGGGAATAAATACACTGTTCTCCACGGGATGACGACGACACTGCTATCTACCTTTGAATTGTTTATGACCTGGTTAAAAATAGGCTAGCTTACAGTTTGGTTAACATTAAGGTGAAAATACCAGTTAGTCTTGAGATATTTTCACCATGGATAATTTATAGGCTGCTCCTCAACTAAAGGGCCCTGTTTTCTTACAGCGCAGCCGCAGACAGCTTGCGATGGGTGGAACTATAGGCGGCGGTCGCTGCCCATTGTGCTGAAATCAGACGTGGCTTGCGCGGATCAGACAACCAGCACTCCTGTGTTAATTAATTCAGCTAACCAAAAGTATCAACTTTCCTTAGATTTTACAGCCCATCGATTCGTTTAATTAAATTCTAAATGCTATAACACTGATTATTTAGCCATTTCGATTATAATTTTAATGCCATTGTGTCTCAATGATTGTTCTGGGGGATATAGGGGTGAAAGCACTTCTCCATACTGTCCCGTGTTTTTGGACATTACTAAATGCAGACAGCAGGAGTGACACTGACTGTGACCTCTTTACATGTCATGTGCACATTATATTTATTGGCATATACTAAAGAACATGAAATTGCTAATTAAAGCTTTTTAGGACATTCTCCACCTGGCAATGTGCTGGGTCTCTATCTTTCATCTTAACAAGGTAACATCAGATAAGGTGTAAACATCCTCAACGTTGATTATACAGTTACATGTCTCTCTCCGGCTCGGTATCTGCTCTTGCGTAATACACAACAGGATATATCAATCAGTGTCCGCACGGTGTACATAATGTATTAGCATCACTTTGAGTTGGAGTAAGATAGCATACTATCTAAAGTTGCAGTCGGTGTCTAGTGTTAATGGTTACGTTTAAGCAGGGGGCGTTCACTCGTTTGTGGTCATGTATAAGGTATTTCTTTCCGAACGGTTTCTCCAGAGCGAGGAGGCTTTGGTCTGACGCACAGACTCTTGTTTTCATCTGAATGGTCTGGCTGTTCCCGTTTCCTTTGATTGATGAGTTGAAGGATAACGTTTGATGTAGCCTACCTTCATTCACCCCTTATTCACATCTGAAAGCAATACACGAGCCAACCGGAGTCTTGTCCTGTCCCCTTTGCCTCGCACCCTTTCCCTTCTCACTGAGGAAAAAAAGAGTCCTGACGTGCTGGATGAAGTTTCTGAAGCGTGAAATAAAATTGCGTCACCATTTAACCTGATGCAGAGAAGTTCCTCAGGGCCTTTTTTTTTTAAAGACAATATGATGATTATTATTATTTAGTTATTTAATTCCAATCATCCCGAGCTGGTCATCCGTTATTCGTTTCTATTTTTTTTTATTTTTGGAGAAGGAGAGACCGGCGGATTTGCATACCGACTTGCTGAATCTATGCGCGCGAGGCAAGCATCACACACCTCTCTTCCAAGGAGCGAGCCCCACCCGGGGAGCGTCTGGGGCTTGCGTCCTTCACAAGAGATAATTACGTTAAAATCGCTCCGTTTGTTTTAGAGAGTATGTCTGACAGACTCCCTTAGCGCGTGGCGTCAAACTCACATGTTCACATTTTCGATAGGCTTGTTTTTTGTCGGTCACCAGGGAAAGACGGGAGGTAGCATAAACATTTTTGGGCGAGGAGAAGAACAAAACCTTTCGACAGTGTTTTTGGACTATGTGACATTAAACGTCACTGACATTTTATGAGAAAACATGACCAAGTACGGATATCGGAAATGTTGTCAGTTTGGAAAACCTTCTCTAAAAGGATTCACGCAGTCAAATTCGAAATCATTTGACAACAACGGTGACAGGTTGTTAGTTGTTGAATGGCCATGATAAAATGACAACGCAATGTTCCATATTCTCACTGAAATGTGGTATTTGGACTTGAATGCGTAGTGTCGAAATGTTTTTCTGACGGATAAAGAAGATACATTTTATACACACAACTATGGGGCTGTAGCAGCAGACCGAACATAATCGCGTGTTGTGTCGTCTGCGCTCCGTGCCCAAAGGGAAAACGGGCTCCGTGTTTCCTTTCCCTCCCCCCTACCCTCTCCTCTCCTCTCCTCTCCTCTCTCCCCCCGGGTTGTTTCGGTTGAGACATGGCAGCTATTGCCAGTGGTTTGATCCGACAGAAGAGACAGGCACGGGAACAACAAGTCCACCGGCCGACGCCACACCGACGCAGGCGAAGCCCCAACAAGAATAAGGGACTTTGTAACGGGAATTTGGTCGACATCTTCTCCAAAGTGAGAATCTTCGGTTTGAAGAAGAGACGGCTACGGAGACAAGGTGTGGGCAAAGCGGAAAGCGCGGGAGACGCATGTACACATACGTTACGGTTGTCATTATGCACGAGGGAGCGAGTTACGTTAGCATTAGTACATGCATGAATAAAAACAGGTAGTTAACGACAGTAGCCTGAGCAGAGTGGCCGTTAAGTTTGACCACATTGTTGTTTCAATCCTTACAAATATAGTTATTGTTATAACATTGACGCACTCGTCCTCTTGATAAGGCATTTTAATTAGCCTAGCAGTTGGGACTTTAGGGGGAAATAAAGATTTCTAGCCTAATCTTTCATTGATTGGTTTACAGTTGATTGCTAGTCTGAGTGAAGGGTTTGAATCAGACAACATCGATGTTACAGTTAGGTGTTACATACAGATTAAAATATGTTTGAGGGGTGGATAGGTGAATCAGGTTGCCATATTAAATATCTCACCAAACTTAAAAACATTTCAGTTGGCCATCTTATAGGTATTTATCACAGAACTTGAATCAGGTTGAGTCAAAGAGCTGAGACAGGTTTTGACATGTAGCCTATTGACATATCTTGATTAATACATAAAGTATATCAGACACCACCAATATATGAGAATGACATTTTTTCCCTCATCAATGACAACTCTGTATGACAGTGGGTAACTGGCATGACTGGTCTCGGGAGACAGAGGGGGAGCCCAGCAACCTCAGTCAAGTGACAGCCATTTTGTAAAAGCCAGTGACATTCAGTGCAACCTGTGGCCTCTTAGATGGGGTGCATGCATGCAGAACACAGTACAGTCTGAGACACATGCTGTGTGTGTGTGGAGTGTGTGTGTGTGTGTGTGTGTGGAGTGTGTGTGTGTGTGTGTGTGCACATGTGTGTGTATGTAGTTGAGAGGAGTTGCCTCAAGCATCCTGTCAAAAATGAAATATGAAATCAGGGTTTCTTAACCTCAGGGTGAGCAAGGGGTAAGGGGAGTGGGAGGAGGAGAGGGAGAGAGAGAAGGAGAGGGAGAGAGAGAAGGAGAGGGGGAGAGAGAATGAGAGGTGGAGAGAGAGAAGGAGAGGGGGGAGAGAGAAGAAGAGGAGGAGGGAGAGAGAGAAGAAGAGGAGGAGAGGTGGAGAGGGAGAAAGAGGAGGAGGGGGAGAGAAGAAAGGGGAAGGGATGAGAGGGAGTGAAGGAAGGAAGGAAGGAAAAAAATGGCTGAAAATAGATGGGAGAGTGGGAGGAGATGGAAAGAGGGGAGGGCAGGGAAGGAAAGAAAGAGGAGATGGAATGTGGGATACGGATAGAAGGAAAGGTGCTTTGATCTGTTGAACATCTCTTTTGTTCACAATTCATTTTTCAGTACGACAGAGAATAGGTAATGTCTGCTTTGATTCCAGAAGGAACTACTGCCCCCCTCCCTCCCTCTCCCTCTCTCTTCCCCATCTCTCTGTCCTTCATCTACCATGATCTCCTCTGTTTATGATACAGTATATCTCTTTATCTCTTTTCCAAATCTCTAGTCTCACCCATCCGCTTTCTGAACATTCTCAACCATCTAAATGAACCAGAGGTCACACCAGCTGTTATCTAGAAGGCTGGAGTCTCTCATACACTGTCAGCTGACATTTAGGGATCTAAGAATTCTCAGAATGTAAAGATGAACACTTTTGTGGTTTCCTTATCTGATATCTGAGGGCTGTGTGTGTGTGTGTGTGTGTGTGTGTGTTGGAGTGGAGGTTTAATCTCTTAATCTTATTGCTCAGAGTGTGATGGTGACTTTTAGACAATCCCCCCTCCCTCTCTCCTCCTTCCTCCCTTACAACTTGTTTCCTCCACTCTCACCACTCATCTCCCTCCCTCTCTCTCCTCCTTCTGTTCCTATCCTTTCCTCTCCTTCACACCTCCTTCCACTATTCACCGACACTATTCCTCCCTCCCTCCCTACCTCCTTCCCTAACCTCTGCTTCCAGCTGTGATAGCTTCTGGTTGAAGCCTGGCCATATATCCTCAGGCTCTCTCCTCTCTCCTCTCTCCTCTCTCCTCTCTCCTCTCTCCTCTCCCCTCTCCCCTCTCCCCTCCCTCCTTTCTCCTCCTCTCCTTCTCTCTCCTCCTCTCTCCTCTCTCCTTTCTCCTCTCTCCTCCCTCCTTTCTCCTCTCTCCTCTCCCCTCTCTGACTGTGTGACTGGGTCTGAATCCTGGCGACACACACACATAAGGTTTTCTGAAGGGCAAACATAAGCTCTCCTTCTCTCTATCTATCCCTCTCTTCCCTCTTTCCATCTTTCATTCTCTCTCTCTTCCTCTCTTATAGGTAATGTTAAAATACTGGGGAAAGCCACCCTCTCGTCTTCTGCTTTTTAAAGTACTGGAAAATGTTTTCTTCCTTCTTACCTTGACACCTTCCATGAAGCAGTCCCAAATAACAGAAATCATTCATTGGTCATAGAATTCCCAGTACATGTATGTTACAGGAACGTCCACCATCTGTAGTTGACCTGAGAGCCCATGTAGAATCCAGATATTCCTGATTTAGAGTAGCCTACCGCTGAGGACAACTACTATAACGATTGCTCTCGTGCAATACCGAATCTTATGATATTGACATTTTGATTTATGGTGACATGCATTGTTCAATACATGTTCTATTCAATAGATTAATATCATTTTGATTGAATTGATATGGATTCTCATGGGGAGGATAACCGGAGATTAGCGGTGTTGGAACAGCACAGACAAAGACGGGGGAATACCTTCCTCTGGAAAAGCAGACAGGGACATTGGAATCACGAGTCTGTATCCATGGCAACCCATACAAACCCATTGAATGAGGGAATCCTGGACCAGTCTCCCTAGTAACAGACATGATATGGGAATCTGGGAAAATTTGAATTTCTCCCTAGTAACTAAATATATGGAGGATCGAAAGTGATGCAGACAATTACATTGATGGAAGCTACGATCTATCTGCAGTATTAAAGCTGATATACCCCCTAAAAATAAACACACAGTAGGTCAGAGAGGAAGGAAATAGTCCTTCCCTGTTGAAACAGACAGAATTCCCAAATGTAAGAAATACAATTCCATTATTCAAATTTATGTAGGCTCTGGAATTCTGTATCTGTTTAGGGTCTTGACCAAGTGTTTCCCTTGAAAAATAGATACATTTTAGGAAAAGGGTTTGACTATACAGACTTAAACAGTGTAATGCTACAGCGGCTCAGGGAGACAAGACCAGGATGAACCATCCATAAAGGAGGGTCTTTAGGAGAGTCTAGTTAAGGTACAGATGTGTCTTCCTGATACCCTCACTGTCTCTGAGTGGAAGTCAATAGTCTGGTAAACACTTTAATTTAACACTCATATGTAACAGAGGATTTCCATATGGAGAAACACAGAGAGAGAGAGAGAGAGACTCATTAAGGTATCAGAGGAAGCCCTGTCACACTTAATTAAACAGTGTTTAAATTGGTCTCTCTAAGTTAATCTGTACTGTTAAAGTACTTCTAGAGCATAACCTACAGTACTCTCATCTCAGTCATCTCTATCGCCTCATCTCTACTCTGTTCTCCTCTCAGTCACCACTATCTCCTCATCTCTACTCTGTTCTCCTCTCAGTCACCACTATCTCCTCATCTCTACTCTGTTCTCATCTCAGTCACCTCTATCTCCTCGTCTCTACTCTGTTCTCATCTCAGTCACTGCTATCTCCTCGTCTCTACTCTGTTCTCATCTCAGTCACCACTATCTCCTCGTCTCTACTCTGTTCTCATCTCAGTCACCACTATCTCCTCGTCTCTACTCTGTTCTCATCTCAGTCACCGCTATCTCCTCATCTCTACTCTGTTCTCATCTCAGTCACCACTCTCTCCTCGTCTCTACTCTGTTCTCATCTCAGTCACCTCTATCTCCTCATCTCTACTCTGTTCTCATCCCTGTCACCACTATCTCCTCATCTCTACTCTGTTCTCATCTCAGTGACTGCTATCTCCTCATCTCTACTCTGTTCTCATCTCAGTGACTCCACCTCTATCTCCTCATCTCTACTCTGTTCTGGTCATCAGTAACAGCTGAATAGTAATAGAACGTTAAAGGGATTTTTCACCCCCCAAATTAAAATGGCCGGATGTTTTCTAAGATCTTCTCAAATGTATTCTCAAGTGGTTGGAAGTTGAACTGAACAGACAGACTACTAGTGTAGGGCGTTGGGAACCATTCCTCCCATTGCACCCCTGTCGCTGGTGGGAAAGATGGGAAATCCCTCCCTCTTTCTCTCTTCCTCTATTTCCCTCTCTCGCTCTTCTAAACTGGGTCAGTCTCGTCTGCAGTTATAGTCTATCATGTTCATTGAAGCATACCTTTTTTCTTTGACACACACAGACACACACACACACACACACACACACACACACACACACACACACACACACACACACACACACACACACACACACACAACAACCACCACCACCATCAACAACAACAACTTCAGAGGGGATTCCCACATTGCTATAGAGACTCAGAAAAGGCTGTGGTCTGTTTGTGTGAAAGAAAATGTGTGTAGAGTGTGAGAGTGTGTGTTGTGTGTGTGTGTAGAGGGAGATAGAGAGCGAGGGAGAGAGAGAGAGAGAGAGAGAGAGAGAGAGTGTGTGTGTGTATTGGGTGTGGTCTACATGTGCAGAGCATCAGATGAATATTAATGTCAACAGAGGGGGAAACCTTCATTACTACAGAGACACAGGAGGGTGTTGTGTGTGTGTGTGTGTGTGTGTGTGTGTGTGAGGCAGGATGGTGCGGTCGGTGTATGTGTGTGTTGGGTCCACTGTCCATCCATGGCTTCTCTTTCTGTTCCTGTATTCTTTCTCTCACTCCTCAGCCCTAGAACACTCTTCTGTTCCAAAATCCTTCTCTTATCCTTTCTTTCTCTGTTTCTCTGTTTGACATGTTTCTTTCTCTAGTAGTTTTGTGAGAGGGAGTTGGGGGAGAAAATAATTAAGTCTTGGGACCGGGTGTTTGTGTGTGTGTGTGGACTGGGTTGCACACACATGCTTTTTATCCTGTGCTCCGGTCTGTCTGCTCACTCTTTTATTAAAACAGACTGATATTGCCATGGAGATCAAATAAACCTAATACTCTAGTCTAGAACTTTCACACTGAAGCCATCCCACTTTATAATCACTTTATAATGACAAAAACACTAACTCTCTCTCTCTCACACTCCCCCCCCTCTCTCTCCCTCTCCATCTCTCCCTCTCCCTCTCCCTCTCCCTCTCCATCTCTCCCTCTCCCTCTCCCTCTCATTCTCTCTATCTCTCTCTGTCTCTCACTCTGTCTTTGTCTCTCTCTCTCTCTCTCTCTCTCTCTCTCTCTCTCTCTCTCTCTCTCTCTCTCTCTCTCTCTCTCTCTCTTTCTCTCTCTCTGTGTCTCTGTCTCTCACTCTCTCTCTGTGTCTCTGTCTCTCTCTCTGTCTCTCTCTCTGTGTTTCTCTCTCTAGATCCACAGCTCAAGGGCATAGTGACCAGGTTGTACTGCAGACAGGGATACTACTTGCAGATGAACCCAGATGGATGTCTGGACGGGACCAAAGATGACGGCACTAACTCCTGTGAGTCTGCACAAACCCACATGCACACACAGAGGGGGGGGGGTGGCAGGGGTAGATTGAGTGACTGAGTGGCAACCTCCGTCAATCCAGTGACAGCCATTTTATCAGAAGTCATCCAATCCCAGATGTCGAACAGTACCTGTCAGACATAGACAGCTGAGAATTGACACACAGAAGTGTAGATGAACACGACTCTGTGACTGATTTCTCACATGACTACTACACGCATGTGTAAAGTCTCATAGATAGATAGATAGATAGATAGATAGATAGATATATAGATAGATAGATAGATAGATAGATAGATAGATAGATAGATAGATAGATAGATAGATAGATAGATAGATAGATAGATAGATAGATAGATAGATAGATAGATAGATAGATAGATAGATAGATAGATAGATAGATAGATAGATAGATAGATAGATAGATAGATAGATAGATAGATAGATAGATAGATAGATAGATAGATAGATAGATAGATAGATCTTTATTGATCCCCGAGGGGGACATTTCTTTGTCTGTGGTCTTTGTCTGTGGTCTCATACACGTCTCGTGATCCATTCATGTGATTAAGTGTACATGTATATACTGTATCGTTCCATTCTAGTCATGTGTGTGTGGACCTGTGTCACATATGGCATAAACTCGCAGTCACACACACACACATACACACACACACGGTTGACAGTATCATATATTTTTGACTGAGTATCTGAATCTTATATAGATGTGTAGGCTATTGCATACGTACACATACACACACGCGCGCACACACACACACACACACAATAATGTCTATTTTATCTGTAAGATTGTCAACCATCTTTATTGTGCTGGTTTGTCTCTCAGCTCTGTTCAACCTCATCCCAGTGGGCCTTCGAGTGGTGGCCATCCAGTCAGTCAAGATGGGTCTGTACATCGCCATGAACGGGGAGGGACACCTCTACACATCGGTGAGTACGGACCAATGCTGATGATGACGTTTGCCAGCCCGGGCGGCCATCTTGGTTTAGTCATCTGTTGATTACTACGACAATTCTCTGTTTTCTTCTATATGCAACTGTATGTGTGTAATTATTTCTGCTAAAACAGATTGATCTATCTAAGGCTGCGTTTACACAGGCAGACCAAATCTGATCTTTTGCCCAATTATTGGCAAAAGATCTGACAGGTTAAAAGACCAATTAGTGAAAAAAAAGATTGGAATTGGACTGCCTGTGTAAACGCAGCCTTCATATCACTCAGTCGCCGTACTGTTATACAGTATATTTAGCATCTCAAGCCTGTCCTGTAGACACACTGGATTCAACAAGATCCTGGAATCCTTTAGGAGGTATACGGGTAGAACAGCTTTTCCCCCGAGGCCATAGTAAGGTTTTTGTCTAATAGATCGATATACAGCAGTGTGTGTACAGTGCTGTCTGTCTGACCATTGGTTCACCCTGGGTTCACATGAAGGGTAACATGCGTCATGAATACTAAATGCTGTCATGACCAGAGGAGGCTGGTGGGATGTGATATATGAGGACAGGCTCATTGTAACTGGCTGGCATGGAATCAATGGAACGGTATCAAACATATTGAAGCGACACATTTGACTCCGTTCCATTCATTCCATTCCCAGCCATTACAATGAGCCCGTCCTCCTGTAGCTCCTCCCACCAGCCTCCTCTGGTCATTACCTTAGGTAGGTAGGATGCTTAACCAAAGATATTGGACAGCCGTTGGTTACACCAGAGTGCCAGAGGCTCTTGCACTAGACTCCATGGAACTGAAAAGGGTTAACGAGGCTAACTTAGCTAGTTACGGCACAAGAGGTCATCTTCTCTTTAGGTTGCAACATTACTTGACTCCTCAGTAAGATTCCTATCTTGAATAGATCTCGAGTCTTTATGGGGTTGGTGGTGAATTTATGGGCGTGTCACTTTATGACACTAGATATATCAGAAGAACAGTTCCCTTAGTGTTTCTCATTGTGAATTCACCATCACTCATCCTCTTTATATGGAAAAGACCAGCAGAGAGAGAGAGAGAGAGAGATTAGAATAGAGAGAAGGAGAGAGAAAGAAAAAGCTTTCCATTAAATACCCCCAAACCCTCCCCCCTCTCTCTTCTTGTCTCCAAGGAAACTTGAGGGGCTCCTTAAGAGAAAGTGAAGTGGTGAGAAAGATGGTGAGAGAGAGTGGGTGAGAGTGAGACATGGAGAGAGAGACAGAAAGAGAGAGAGCGAGAGAGAGAGAGAGAGACAGAAAGAGAGAGAGTGAGAGAGAGAGAGAGAGAGAGAGAGAGAGAGAGAGATGGAAAGAGACAGAGAGCAAAATAAGGAGTGTGAGAGAACGAGAGAACGAGAGAGAATAAGAGAAAGAACGAGAGATAGAGAGAGGGAAAGAGAGGGAAAGAGAGAGAGAGAGAGAGAGAGAGAGAGAGAGAGAAAGAGAAAGAGAGAGGAAGAAGCTGACAGGAATATGAATAATTCCCAACCCTGACACACCAGACCAGTGAAATATCCCTCTTTTCTCTCCTTGTGAGTGACATTCAGAGTATAGCTTGTTATGCTGCAGAGAGGAGAGCAGGAGGGCGCTTGTTATGAGATGTGATGTTCTGTTTCTCTCTCTGTTCAGTTAGAGACAGAGGGAGGAGGGCTGCTTTTGAATTATTGATGGGGGAAGTCCTGTCCACACCCACACACACACACACACCCACACACACACACACACACACATAGACACACACACACACACACACACACCGCTGACTAGGAAAAACTCACTAGTACAATGCAGAATGAATCAGAATAAGAACAGGATTTAATGTGTATTTTTCAGTCCTGTTAGGGATTTAACTGATATTATCTGCTATTTACCAAATAATTATGTTTTATAATAATACAATAGTTATGTTGCTCTAGTACTTCAAAGAATTCAACACAATTGATAACTACCTGGTACTAAATGGTTTATAGAGGCGCAGCTTTGATGAATCACGAAGACACAAGATGGCCGATTGACAGAAGCCCATAATTAGAATTACAGTAAGATCAAGAATAGAGTGTTGTAGTGTTACACCTCCTGGAGATGAAGCATCAAGATGAACTACAGTACTACACATCTGGCAGACTAACAACACAGCTCTCTGGATGTAGAGAATACATTAGTTAGAGAGAGAGAGAGAGAGAGAGAGAGTTTGAGTTTTACACATCTTTATTGTGTCAATTTAAGATGCAAAAACTGTTTTTCCAATAGTTATTTTTTCAACAGTTGGTTATAACAACTAAACCAATTCAATCACACACAACCATCAGGACAAACACAGTCACCATGGCAACATCCTACGGTGAATTATATTGCTTAACTTAATACATCAACAAAACTTAATTCCTCCCCCATCATCATACACAGTCCACCTCCCCATGTATCTACAAACCCCTGTATATTGTCCATTTCTCTAAAATACACATAATCCAGCTTTATTCTTGCTTTTATCATTGCTTTAAAAAGTCCTTCCACTAGGGGTCCATCTCCATTTTCAATTTTACGTGTCCTACTCAAATATATGGACATTTTAGCCTGTCCTGTCAGAAAATTTAGCTGTTGGCATTTTGCTCTAAACTTTCTGGAGTACGGATAACCAAAAATAAAAAGAGTAGAATTGAAAACTTCCCCCACTTTTCTGAACAATGATTCCAATACAAGAAACAGTGGTTTAAGCCTGTCACATTCTAGAAAACAGTGAAAGATAGTCTCTCTACATTTACAAAAAGGACATTGACTTGAGCACAAAGGATTAATCACAGTCACAAAAGCATTTACTGCTACAATCCCATGTATCACCCTCCACTGCAGATCCCCCGCCCACTTGGTCAGTGGAGGTTTGTACAGGGCCCTCCATGCTGGCTTAACCTCTGGTTGGACACCAAGTTTTTTTCTCCATGGAGTATCTTTTTTTTCAATTAGTTTTCTTTTGTTTAGGACTTTCACACAAAGTTTGTAAAACACTTTTCCAGTATCTGTGTTCAATTCTACTATTTCATCCTCACCCACTGCAGGAGGAGATGATGGTGTCTGCTCTCCTAGAGTGCTGAGGTCAAAACCCAATACTGGAAAGGGTTCTTTTGTGTTTGAGGCACCCCCTGTCCATTTGCTGAGTAGTGCCCAATCTTCTGTTGACAAAACGTTTCTGTATTTCTCCAACAAATGTCCAACCGCTCTCTTAGACTTCACCCCGAGTCTTTCGGCCACTGGATCCGTCTCCTCCAGTGTTGGGCCTGTCAGCTGGACCAGATCCTGTAATGTAATGATGCCACCTTTTTTCAACCTCAGCGACATATTTGGTGACACCTCAGTTGTGACATCCAATCTACCTCCATGGATTAGAGTTTCTTTCATTAACCAATGCAGCGATTCTGTTGTTGAAATATTACAAAAGCCTATCAGCTTCCACACTCTGAAGAGCCCACTGTAAAATGGTGAAACTCCTTGTAGTGAAACTGTGTTTAAATCCATTAAAAACAGTGTTCTGTCCAATCCCAGCCCTTCCACCTTTTGCAGCAGTGCTTCCGTCACCGGCCTCCAAATCTCATCCTTTCCATATAGTATCCTCTTTACGTGTTGAAGACGGAAAGCAGCGGTCCTACTGGCCAGATGAATCAGCCCTTGTCCTCCCTCTTCTTTAGGCAAAAAAAGTACACTCTGTGGCACCCAGTGGTATCTTCCCCAGAAAAAATCCACTACCGCAGCCTGTATTTTGGCCAGCAGTCCTGAAGGGGGTTCCAAAACTGCTAATCGGTGCCAAAGAGCAGAAGCCACCAGGTTGTTGACTACCAACGCTCTCCCCCTATATGACATACGTGGTATCAACCACCGCCATCTCCCTAATCTCCCCTGTACCATTTCTAGAACCCCTTCCCAATTTTTCCCCATTATTTCATCATCCCCCAAAAACACACCTAGATATTTAAACCCCCTTCTATTCCATTTGAGCCCCCCTGGTAGTGTTGGTATCCCCCCAGGCCACTCTCCCAGCTGTAAAGCACAACTTTTACCCCAATTTATTCTGGCCGACGATATAATTCCAAATAGTTGAACACTTAAACTCAGTATCTCTACTTCTTCTTGGCTGTTAACTACTATTAGGACATCATCAGCATATGCTGAAATCTGTACACCAGGTATCCCCTTCTCTTGTGTTGTGCCACCCAATTTTTCCCTCAAAACATGTAAGAGAGGTTCAATTGCCATTGAGTACAACATCCCTGAAAGGGAGCAACCCTGTCTAATTCCTCTTCCCACTTTAAATGGCACACTCAAACCACCATTGATCTTCAATACGCTCTCAATGTCACCATACAGCATTGTGATCATGTCAATGAAACCAGAGCTGAATCCAAATGCTTCCATTGTGCGCCAAAGATATAGGTGTTCAACCCGGTCAAATGCTTTTTCCTGATCTATAGAAATAAGACCAGAGTTTAAGCCGAAAACTTTAGAAAGGTCCAAATAATCCCGTATTAGTGAAATATTATCTAAAATCGACCTTCCGGGAACACAGTAGGACTGGTTTGTGTGTATAATCTGCTCCATCACCTCTCTAAACCTGTTGGAAAGTGCTTTGGAGAGAATTTTATAATCAGTACAAAGCAAAGCTACAGGCCTCCAGTTCTTGACCTCTTGTAAGTCCCCCTTTTTTGGCAACAATGTGATGACTGCTCTCCTGCAACTCAGCGGCAGCAACCCTCCAGCTAAACTGTCACTGAGTACTTCCAGCAGATCTTCCCCAATTGTTCCCCAAAAAGACCTATAAAAGTCAACTGGTAGCCCATCAATGCCAGGAGCTCTACCACTCTCCATCCCATTCATTGCAGCATAAAGTTCTGGCAATGACAATGGAAGCTCCAACTCTTTATTAGTTTCCACAGACACTTTTGGTAACCCCTCATAGAACTGTTGTTCCACCTCTGGAGCTTCTACCCTTTGACAAGTGTAGAGCTCAGCATAAAACTCTACAGCCCTTTTCCGGATCTCCTGAGAGCTCTTGAGTTCTTGTCCAGAGGCAGAGCGAAGGCAGTGCATTATTCTACTCTGACCTTTCTTTTTTTCCAGACCAAAAAAGAACCTAGATGGGGCATCCATTTCAGAGATACTCTGAAACCTTGATCTCACCAATGCCCCTTGCGCTCTGATATCCAGCAGTTCAGCCAAATGTGTATTTTTTAACTTGAGTGTCTTAATGTGACCTTGTTCTCCTGTAGACTCTGCAATATTTTGTATTTCTACAATTTCCTTCTCCAAATGTTTAATTGACCGGATGCTCTTTCTGGTGACATTGAAAGTGTATTGCACACAAAATTGCTGAATTTGAACTTTGCCCACATCCCACCACTTTTGAAGGGATGAAAAAAGATGCTTCTGAGATCTCCATCTCTCCCAAAAATAACAAAAACACTTCTTGAAATGAGCATCACCTAATAGGGAGGTATTCAAATGCCAATAGGCACTCCTGTGCTTCACAGAATTAATAAAGAGTACAGCTGTAACTAGACTGTGATCTGAAAACCCTACTGGGTTTATATAACACTTTTTAAAGACTTGAGAGTGATGCTCAAAACAATACACCCTGTCTAGCCTGGCTAGAGAGATGGAGTTGTCTCTTACATGTGCCCAAGTATATTGTCTATCAGTTCCATTTAAATTACGCCATACATCACAGAGAGCATGGGTTTCTACTAAGCGAGCAAAGCTACGACGTGATGCCATATGAGGTTCAACATGATTCCTGTCCATCTCTTTTTCAGTACAATTAAAATCACCACCAATAAACAAATATTCCTCCCCACTGCAGTTTGTTATTGTGTCTGAGAGTTTCTCCAGAAATAGCATTCTCTCTACTGCCACCACTGGTGCATAGACATTAATAAAAACCATTACAATATTTTCAATTTTTGCTTTTACCTTAAGCAGTCTACCTTGCACTATCTCTTCCACCTTATAATCTGTGGGTGTAAAATTCTTAGAAAATAAGATAGCTACACCTGCACTCATGTTAGTCTTGTGACTAAGGACCACCTGTCCTTCCCACTCTCTCTTCCATTCCACCTCATTTCCTGCATCACTATGTGTTTCTTGTACAAACCCTACATCTATACCTTTCATTTTCAGCAGTTCATAAAACATTGTTCTTTTTTTAATGTCTCTTGCACCATTGATGTTTAAAGAGGATAACTTAATGTCCTGCATGATAGAAATGAAAAAGAAACTAAACCCGCTCACAAAATAAAACAAAAATCTGTGGTACTTATGACTATGACATTTCGACTTCATTTGCAAATTGTTGGTTTTTCAACTTCTGAACAATTTTTTTCAACCTATAACCTTCTTGCGAAGTCAGTGACTCGCCAACGTTTTTCATGAAAGAACTTGCAGATCGGATGAAAACATTACGATCAGGAAAATGTTCTTCTACATGCACATTTTTCTTCCCTTTTGTACTCCTTAAAAATGTTTGAATCATTTCTATGGTGTAACCACCCTCCAAGCCCCTCCCACTCTGTGTGGACGAATCAGAAAAGCCGTCCTCACTATCAGAAACAGACGATTCGTCCGCTGTACTATTTACGTCTTCACTAGTATTTTCCATTGATCTTTTAGTTTTAAGTTCTTCTCTTTTTAATTTTCTCTTAGATTCTGAGATCTGAGTTGTTCTCTCTGATTTCCGCTTAGTAGCAGGTATTTTGAAAACACCCTCATCTTCCAAAGTCGGCATTTCCACCTCTATTAATACTGACTCCGCGACTGCCATAGCGGTCTCTCCGTTACTTGTTTTATTCTCATCTTCCCTTTCTCTACCTGTTCTCTTTAGATTTTTCTCCACCTCTCCCCTGGCTCCTGTCACATGACCCTGCTCCCCTTCATGACTATTTGCTGTCTCACTTTCATCTGGGTTGACATTTGAGGTTGTGCTATGTGGATTTTTTGTCCCACCTGTCGGGACATTTTCCTTCTCTGGACACGACCGCACTAAATGTCCCTCCCTCCCACATCCAAAACATTTCATTGAATCAGTTGATGCAAAAATGACATAATCAAACCCCTCTATCTTGAACTTAAACACTATGTTCATATCCTCATGATCATCTTTCAAAATCATATATACTTGTCTCCTGTGCGAAACGGCATGTGACATTAAGGGAGATTTCCCCCCCATTGAAAGTTTCTTAATCGCTGAGACCAATTGACCATGCCGTGAAAGTTCTCTTTCCAACGCGGCATCTCTAAGAAAAGGTGGCACATTAGAAAGGATTACCTTCCTTGCCGGATTGACCAAAGGGAAAACACTTGTATGAGTTTCTTTAAGCGCTATACCCTGTTCAACTAACGTATGTACTTTATCTACACTGTCCAAAAACAACACAATAGCACCATTCATTCGCGAAGCTGATTTTACGCACTTATAACCAACTACCGATCCCACAGCCAGAGCGCACTCTTCCACTGAGCAGACAATCGCGGGTACAATCTTCACCCCATGCCTCCTCGTGAGTTGATCAAAATCAAACCCCTTTCCACCTTGAGTGGCCATATCAACCAGCCTAAAGCTGGCTGACGCCCTCAACCTTTCAAACAATTATTCCAAAACACCACTCTATAGTGTAATGTAATGCTAAATAATGTGAAAACTGTGAACATTCAAAAAAGACAAACCGTAGAAAAGCAGTTGGAAACCCAGTCGCTCTCACAACCACGCACCAAACACTCGACTCACTTCCGCTCCCAGCATGCAGAGAGAGAGAGAGAGAGAGAGAGAGAAGAGAGAGAGAGAGAGAGAGAGAGAGAGAGAGAGAGAGAGAGAGAGAGAGAGAGAGAGAGAGAGAGAGAGAGAGAGAGAGAGAGAGAGAGAGAGAGAGAGAGAGAGAGAGAGAGAGAGAGAGAGAGAGAGAGAGAGAGAGAGAGAGAGAGAGAGAGAGAGAGAGAGAGAGAGACTGTCTCTGCTGTCAACAGATGGCCTGGTGTGAAATGATCTGGTATGTGTTAATTACCAACGACGCTGGGCAATAGCGCTGAGTGTGGGTTGATGACTGTGAACAACACACACATCCGAGTCCTCAAGCACACACTCATACAGACACTCATACAGACACACAGACAACACACACACACACAGTTACACGGACACACATCTGAGTACTAGAGCTCGCACACTGCACACACTCCGCTTACGAGAGGGAGAGAGAGCTGTCGATTGATCTACTCGTGTGAAGGGATGTCAGGAGTGTAAATTGGATCTGTGCAGAGAAACCCGGATGTTGGTTTACACCTTTATAGTAACAAATACAAGATACAGTATACACTGTAGCCGTCTCCATCAGGTTTTACTGTCCTCTATGGACGGAGAACTATCATATCCTCTATATGTTAATACTATGGACGGAGAACTATCTGTCAGGCTCTGGCCATAGAGAAGCTTTGCTTCTCTATAGTTCTATGGTCAGAGTCTGGCAGATCTATGATTTCTACGTCTATGTGGTGTTGTGTGTGGGATCCCTAATTAGAGGCAGCTGCCATGCATTACCTCTAATTAGGGATCCTACTTAAGTGTCCATGTCCATTGCTATGGCGTGGTTCATTGTTGTTATGTTGTCTCGTGTCGTGCTACGTGTGTTTCCTGTCATTATATATTATCATTTGTTATTTTGTATAGTTCGCTGTCAGTTCGTTTATTAGTTCAATAAACATGTCGAACTATGGATACGCTGCGCCTTGGTCTCTCTACACACCCGAACGTGACAGAATGAACCACCACCCGACCAAGCAGCGTAAATCGGGAGCAACGGAGAAGAAAGGAAGACAGCGGCGTTCTAGAGGTAATGGAGCCCGTAGTCAACCCCAGGAAAATTTCGGGGGGGGGCTATGGGGGTGGTCTGGTAACGAAGAGGACGCACCAGTACCACTTTCCATGTGGGATGCACTGTGCCCGACATATAAATGGGGGGCGCAAAGTGAAGAGGAGGAGGATTATTTGGAGAGAAATTTTGGAGACGTCTTGGAGGAGATGTGGGAGATAGCGGAGGAAGTAGAACGGGAAATGTCGGAGTGGAATGATCCGTGCCCAGTCGCCTACTCCACTCCCATGAAAGAGCAGTCCGCTTTACCGGTACCCAGTCGGGGTCCGGCCGTCTGCTCTACTCCAATGCCAGAGCAGTCCGCTCCACCGGTGCCCAGTCTGGGTCCGGCCGTCTGCTACACTCCAGTGCGCCTCTCCAGTCCGGTACGTCATGTGCCTGCTCCTCGCACTCGCCCTGAGGTGCGTGTCACCAGTCCGGTGCCATCAGTGCCGACTCCACGCACCAAGCCTCCAGTGCGCCTCTCCAATCCGGTACGTCAGGTGCCTGCTCCTCGCACTCGCCCTGAGGTGCGTGTCACCAGTCCGGTGCCATCAGTGCCGACTCCACGCACCAAGCCTCCAGTGCGCCTCTCCAATCCGGTACGTCAGGTGCCTGCTCCTCGCACTCGCCCTGAGGTGCGTGTCACCAGTCCGGTGCCATCAGTGCCGACTCCACGCACCAAGCCTCCAGTGCGCCTCTCCAATCCGGTACGTCAGATGCCTGCTCCCCGCACTCGCCCTGAAGCGCGTGTTATTAGTCATGTGCCACCAGTGCCGACTCCACGCACCAGGCTTCCAGTGCGCCTCCCCAGTCCGGTACGTCCCGTGCCGACTACCCACACTCAACCTCCAGTGCGTGTGCCCAGCCAGGTTCCTCCAGTGCCAGCTCCACACACCAGGCCTCCAGTGCGCCTCTACAGTCCGGTACGTCCCGTGCCGACTCCCCGCACTCGACCTCCAGTGCGTGTGCCCAGCCAGGTTCCTCCAGTGCCAGCTCCACGCACCAGGCCTCCAGTGCGCCTCTACAGTCCGGTACGTCCCGTGCCGACTCCCCGCACTCGACCTCCAGTGCGTGTGCCCAGCCAGGTTCCTCCAGTGCCAGCTCCACACACCAGGCCTCCAGTGCGCCTCTACAGTCCGGTACGTCCCGTGCCGACTCCCCGCACTCGACCTCCAGTGCGTGTGCCCAGCCAGGTACCTCCAGTGCCGGCTACACGCACCAGACCGTCGGTGCGCCTCATCAGCCCGGAGACTCCCGTGATAGTCGACAGCCCGGAGACTCCCGTGATGGTCGACAGCCCGGAGACTCCCTTGATGGTCGACAGCCCGGAGCCTCCCGTGATGGTCGACAGCCCGGAGCCTCCCGTGATGGTCGACAGCCCGGAGCCTCCCGTGACGCTCGACAGCCCGGAGCCTCCCGTGACGCTCGACAGCCCGGAGCCTCCCGTGACGCTCGACAGCCCGGAGCCTCCCGTGACGCTCGACAGCCCGGAGCCTCCCGTGACGCTCGACAGCCCGGAGCCTCCCGTGACGCTCGACAGCCCGGAGCCTCCCGTGACGCTCGACAGCCCGGAGCCTCCCGTGACGCTCGACAGCCCGGAGCCTCCCGTGACGCTCGACAGCCCGGAGCCTCCCGTGACGCTCGACAGCCCGGAGCCTCCCGTGACGATCGACAGCCCGGAACCTTCCGTGACCATCGACAGCCCGGAACCTTCCGTGACGATCGACAGCCCGGAACCTTCCGTGACGATCGACAGCCCGGAACCTCCCGTGAAGATTGACAGCCCGGAGCCTCCCGTGACGATTATATGGCCGGAGTCGCCTGCCACACCGGTGCTCAGTCCTGGCCCGGTTATTTGCCCCGCTCCATGGCCTGAACTTATTTCCCCACCATTGTTGTTTCCAGGACCGGTGGGTTGCCCCTTTATATGGCCGGAGTCGCCTGTTACACCGGTGCCCAGTCCTGGCCCGGTTATTTGCCCCGCTCCATGGCCTGAGCCTTTTGCCCCACCATGGTCATTTCCTGGACTAGTGGGTTGCCCCTTTAAATGGCCTGAGTCGCCTACCACACCAGTGCCCAGTCCGGGCCAAGTAGAAATGAGGAGGAAGACATCCACTTCGCCTGGGCCGGAACCGCCACCGGCGATGGATTATGTTTGATGTTTTTCCCTCCCTGACCCTTCCCTCATGTTTATGTGTTTGTTTTTCTTGCGGTCGGGAGTCCGCGCCTTTGGGGGGGGGTACTGTCAGGCTCTGGCCATAGAGAAGCTTTGCTTCTCTATAGTTCTATGGTCAGAGTCTGGCAGATCTATGATTTCTACGTCTATGTGGTGTTGTGTGTGGGATCCCTAATTAGAGGCAGCTGCCATGCATTACCTCTAATTAGGGATCCTACTTAAGTGTCCATGTCCATTGCTATGGCGTGGTTCATTGTTGTTATGTTGTCTCGTGTCGTGCTACGTGTGTTTCCTGTCATTATATATTATCATTTGTTATTTTGTATAGTTCGCTGTCAGTTCGTTTATTAGTTCAATAAACATGTCGAACTATGGATACGCTGCGCCTTGGTCTCTCTACACACCCGAACGTGACACTATCATATCCTCTATATGTTAATTCTATGGAGGGAGAACTATAATATCCTCTATATGTTAATACTATGGAGGGAGAACTATCATATAATTTACATGTTAATACTATGGAGGGAGAACTATCAAATCCTCAATATGTTAATACTATGGACAGAGAACTATCAAATCCTCAATATGTTAATACTATGGACAGAGAACTATCATATACTCTATATGTTAATACTATGGAGGGAAAACTATCATATAATTTACATGTTAATACTATGGAGGGAGAACTATCATATCCTCTATATGTTAATACTATGGACGGAGAACTATCATATCCTCTATATG
>CM042419.1:19710283-19727783 GCA_023634145.1 Thymallus thymallus
CAAACACACACACCCGACACACACACACACACACACCACACAACACACACATATACACACACCACAACACACGCACTCATGCACACACACACACACACACTCCCTGCATGACTGAGAAAACAATAAGAGATGTCTCCACTGGGACCAGATGGTAATTTGGGATCAATACTGGAGCACCCTTCTAACCCCTGGTATAACCTCAGCTGTATAGAGCACAGCATGAAAACTGGTCCTAATTCAGTTTCTAATAACTCTGAAATACTAAGGTCCAGCATGTGTGTGTGTACAGATGTAGGATCTTAATTTGATCACCCTGTTGCAGGAGAACCTTAACATGTAGTATATTCAAGGTTTAAAAAGGCTTCTGAAGTTTGTAATTTCCACTTTGAAATGTCAGACTCCCTTATGAAAAATATATCAACCCCTACAAATACATCCATTAATTATAATCCACATAATAATTCACATTTCCTGTTGCTTCAGGCTTATTTTCCTGATCTAGCAAACTGTGTGTGTGTGTGTGTGTGTGTGTGTGTGTGTGTGTGTGTGTGTGTGTGTGTGTGTGTGTGTGTGTGTGTGTGTGTGTGTGTGTGTGTGTGAGTGTGTGTGTGTTTCCCCCCAGGAGACATCCTCCTCCCATGGTGATTTATCACTCTCTTCTCTCCTCCTACATTCTCCTTTCCGTCCCCTGTTTCTTTCTCTCCTTTAATGTCCACGACCTCTTCTCTCTCTCTAACAGCCTGTGTTTTACAACATCGTTCAGGATGCAGGTCCATCTCAATAGTCTAAAATGGCTTCCTCTCCTTGTCACCTCACCTAAACGGCCCAGTGAAGTCCTGTGTTTTATACACATATTTCCACGCTATGAGGCTGGAATAATACTGTGAAATTGTGAAAATTATGATAATGTCCTTTTAGTGAAAGAGTTGTTTGAAAATGTATGTTTTGGTGTGATGTAGTTTTGGCCTGCCTGGTTACATCACCAGGCGGTAAATTAGTTAATAGACCAATAAGAAAGAGGGTTCCAAACCTCTCTGCCAATAACAGCTAGTTTTCTGTTTTCCCCTCCCCATTCAAAACCCTCCCAGATAATCCTAGCAAAACTCTTACTTGAGCTATTTTTGTTTCTTTTTTGACGATTTTAATTGGAAACAATCACAGTAAGGTACTTCATTTTAACCCAGAAATTATTTGATGTTAAGATTATAATTTTTTTATTCTGCATTGGGCCTTTAAATCCTAAATGATCTGAAATCACAGGATAGGTGAAAGCAACATGATGGACACCTGTCCAACTCTTTAATAGATAGATAGATAGATAGATAGATAGATAGATAGATAGATAGATAGATAGATAGATAGATAGATAGATAGATAGATAGATAGATAGATAGATAGATAGATAGATAGATAGATAGATAGATAGATAGATAGATAGATAGATAGATAGATAGATAGATAGATAGGTACTTTATTGATCCCCCGGGGGGGGGGAAATTTCATCATAATATCAGAGCAGATGAAAGAGAGGAGAGAAGCCACTTCAGACTATTGAGACACAGCCTGACTGTGCTAATTAGACAGAGGTGAATGACACAGGGGAAAAGTACAGTGAACCATGATGAGAAACCATAAAAAGAGCAATGGGAAATGGAAATACGTTGCCAACCACACACACAATCAATAACACCTAGCCATCACATCAAACCACCGCCCCACCCTCCTCGTCCTCCTTCTCCGTTCCATCGTTTCCATGGTAACTGGGAACAAAGACCCACACAGGTGAGCTACTGTCTCTTTTCTTGTGGTGGTGACTGACTAGCACAGCTGATCGGAATGTCAATTATGTTTTCCCTGTCTGTCTGTCTGAGGCTCTGGAAGCTGGGATGGTTAGTTACAGTACAGATCAGTCTGCCTGTCTGTCTGAGGCTCTGGAAGCTGGGATGGTTAGTTACAGTACAGATCAGTCTGTCTGTCTGTCTGAGGCTCTGGAAGCTGGGATGGTTAGTTACAGTACAGATCAGTCTGTCTGTCTGTCTGAGGCTCTGGATGCTGGGATGGTTAGTTACAGTACAGATCAGTCTGTCTGTCTGTCTGAGTCTCTGGAAGCTGGGATGGTTAGTTACAGTACAGATCAGTCTGTCTGTCTGTCTGAGTCTCTGGAAGCTGGGATGGTTAGTTACAGTACAGATCAGTCTGTCTGTCTGTCTGAGGCTCTGGAAGCTGGGATGGTTAGTTACAGTACAGATCAGTCTGTCTGTCTGTCTGAGGCTCTGGAAGCTGGGATGGTTAGTTACAGTACAGATCAGTCTGTCTGTCTGTCTGAGGCTCTGGAAGCTGGGATGGTTAGTTACAGTACAGATCAGTCTGTCTGTCTGTCTGAGGCTCTGGATGCTGGGATGGTTAGTTACAGTACAGATCAGTCTGTCTGTCTGTCTGAGTCTCTGGAAGCTGGGATGGTTAGTTACAGTACAGATCAGTCTGTCTGCCTGTCTGAGTCTCTGGAAGCTGGGATGGTTAGTTACAGTACAGATCAGTCTGTCTGTCTGTCTGAGGCTCTGGAAGCTGGGATGGTTAGTTACAGTACAGATCAGTCTGTCTGTCTGTCTGAGGCTCTGGAAGCTGGGATGGTTAGTTACAGTACAGATCAGTCTGTCTGTCTGTCTGAGGCTCTGGAAGCTGGGATGGTTAGTTACAGTACAGATCAGTCTGTCTGTCTGTCTGAGGCTCTGGATGCTGGGATGGTTAGTTACAGTACAGATCAGTCTGTCTGTCTGTCTGAGTCTCTGGAAGCTGGGATGGTTAGTTACAGTACAGATCAGTCTGTCTGTCTGTCTGAGGCTCTGGAAGCTGGGATGGTTAGTTACAGTACAGATCAGTCTGTCTGTCTGTCTGAGGCTCTGGATGCTGGGATGGTTAGTTACAGTACAGATCAGTCTGTCTGTCTGTCTGAGTCTCTGGAAGCTGGGATGGTTAGTTACAGTACAGATCAGTCTGTCTGTCTGTCTGAGGCTCTGGATGCTGGGATGGTTAGTTACAGTACAGATCAGTCTGTCTGTCTGTCTGAGGCTCTGGATGCTGGGATGGTTAGTTACAGTACAGATCAGTCTGTCTGTCTGTCTAAGTCTCTGGAAGCTGGGATGGTTAGTTACAGTACAGATCAGCCTGTCTGTCTGTCTGAGGCTCTGGAAGCTGGGATGGTTAGTTACAGTACAGATCAGTCTGTCTGCCTGTCTGAGTCTCTGGAAGCTGGGATGGTTAGTTACAGTACAGATCAGCCTGTCTGTCTGTCTGAGGCTCTGGAAGCTGGGATGGTTAGTTACAGTACAGATCAGTCTGTCTGTCTGTCTGAGGCTCTGGAAGCTGGGATGGTTAGTTACAGTACAGATCAGTCTGTCTGTCTGTCTAAGTCTCTGGAAGCTGGGATGGTTAGTTACAGTACAGATCAGCCTGTCTGTCTGTCTGAGGCTCTGGAAGCTGGGATGGTTAGTTACAGTACAGATCAGTCTGTCTGTCTGTCTGAGTCTCTGGAAGCTGGGATGGTTAGTTACAGTACAGATCAGCCTGTCTGTCTGTCTAAGTCTCTGGAAGCTGGGATGGTTAGTTACAGTACAGATCAGTCTGTCTGTCTGTCTGAGGCTCTGGAAGCTGGGATGGTTAGTTACAGTACAGATCAGTCTGTCTGTCTGTCTAAGTCTCTGGAAGCTGGGATGGTTAGTTACAGTACAGATCAGTCTGTCTGTCTGTCTGTCTAAGTCTCTGGAAGCTGGGATGGTTAGTTACAGTACAGATCAGTCTGTCTGTCTGTCTGTCTAAGTCTCTGGAAGCTGGGATGGTTAGTTACAGTACAGATCAGTCTGTCTGTCTGTCTAAGTCTCTGGAAGCTGGGATGGTTAGTTACAGTACAGATCAGTCTGTCTGTCTGTCTGTCTGAGTCTCTGGAAGCTGGGATGGTTAGTTACAGTACAGATCAGTCTGTCTGCCTGTCTGAGTCTCTGGAAGCTGGGATGGTTAGTTACAGTACAGATCAGCCTGTCTGTCTGTCTGAGTCTCTGGAAGCTGGGATGGTTAGTTACAGTACAGATCAGTCTGTCTGTCTGTCTGAGTCTCTGGAAGCTGGGATGGTTAGTTACAGTACAGATCAGTCTGTCTGTCTGTCTAAGTCTCTGGAAGCTGGGATGGTTAGTTACAGTACAGATCAGTCTGTCTGTCTGAGGCTCTGGAAGCTGGGATGGTTAGTTTCATTACAGATCAGTCATTTAGAAGACTGACTGCCCATCCATCCACATCGTCAAAAACCACGCCCACTAGCGTTTCTTCTCCACAATGAGTGTGGAGTTGCTTTCCTCCCTGACGTCTTGGAGAATGCAAACACATTCTAACCATTCTGATTGGTCCCAGAAAACAATGGGTTGGGCCAGAGCCAGCCATCACAAACCATGAATCGCGTCATTGGCTTTGATACTCTGATTGGTTAGAGACGATCCAATCGCTGATGAATTTGTTTTGTACAACGCCCCTCATTTTGAAGTGAGCACTAACAACTTCTAGGATGGCAGTTTTAGACTGAATATATGTAGCGATCGATAGAACTGGTTGGTATCTAATGGAATATGAAGTGGTAGCTATTTGTCCATTGTTGTATGTTTGATACTGATTGTGTGTGTGTGTGTGTGTGTGTGTGTGTGTGTGTGTGTGTGTGTGTGTGTGTGTGTGTGTGTGTGTGTGTGTGTGTGTGTGTGTGTGTCCTGTAGGAGCTGTTTACAGCAGAGTGTAAGTTCAAGGAGTCGGTGTTTGAGAACTACTATGTGATCTACTCGTCGATGCTGTACAGACAGAATGAGTCTGGGAGGGCCTGGTTCTTGGGCCTGAACAAGGAGGGACAGCCCATGAAGGGCAACCGCGTGAAAAAGACCAAACCAGCCGCTCACTTCCTGCCCAAACCTATAGAAGGTAAGGGGGTTGTCACTCACACAAGGATGCACACACACACACACACTCACACGCTCTGATCTCTCCTCTTCTCTTCTCTGTAGTTGCGATGTACAAGGAGCCGTCGTTGCACGACGTCAGGGAGACGTTGCCTAAAGTCGCCGGAGTCCCGCCCAGCAAAAGCACAACCAGCGAACCAGTGGCCATGAACGGGGGAAAGCCAATCAACAAACCCGACCCGAAGGAGACTGCGACATAACCCCGCCCCCTCCTCTCCCCCCGCACGACAGAGACATGAGACTCTGCCCACTGCACTCAAACTCTCACCTTGATTGGTCAATTATGGGCTAAGTCCCACCTCCTCTCTCTTTCTCTCTCTCTCTTTCTCTCTCTCTTTCTCTTTTTGGCCGATACGGTGCAGTGGTGTTCGAGATGAGGAAATGGACCACTCCATTTTGGGGATGGGGGAGGGGAGGAGGACGGGAGAAGAGGAAGGGAGAAGGAAGATGAAGGTGGTGAGGAGGAGGAGGAAGGGAAGGAGGAGGAGGGGGATTGGCTGATTTTATCAGCTAGATAAACTACAAACTTGGACAGCGGAATGCCCTACCTACGTGATACGGAATGCCTTTTTCGAATCCTTACGATTATGTTTCTGTGACAATCTGTGAGAATGATGACAAAGCGTTTTATTCCCGCTTCCTTTTTGCCAGGTAGCCTTGCCTGCTGATGGCTACCCATAAGCCCCCTCTCTCACTCTGACGCACTATAGCAACAGAGTCAATCCATGTTGGCCACAGTCTATTGTTTGTTTGTCTGTTTGCCAATTTGTTTGTTTGTTTATAATTCTATACCCAAAATGCACCAGCGACCGTCTGCACAGATTGTTGTACAAACACAAAACAGGATTGTCTTCTTCTATTTTTTAAATGATTGTCTCTCTCTTTCTCTCTCTTTCTCTGTGTTTGTAGGTTAATTTAGGTAGCGAATGATGAAGGAGTTCAACACTTGATTTTCTAAGACATGTATAGAGAGAGAGGACTGGGGCTGGGAATGAGAAGTGAATGCTTTGGTACAATTGAGGACGTAGCAGATACAATGCATGGTAGGAAGAGTGCATGGTAGCAGAGTAGCTAGCATGTCCACAGAAGCTATTATTAACAGAACAGGAAATTATTTTGAGTTTCTATCCAGAGCCACGGTCAATTTAGTCAATTCAGGACATTAATTGAAATTCCAATTCAAGATTTGAAAAGTGCCAAATGTTGCACAAGGGGGACCGACATGTAGCATTTCAACTGGTAACATATAGGTAACTGCCAAAAATAATGGAAATACTTAAGTAAATAAGGGATACAAAGTATATTGAAAGAATATGCTTCCACACAGGTGTGGTTCCTGAGTTAATAAAGCAATTAACATCCCATCTTAGTGTCATTTATAAAAATGCTGGGCAGGCCATTATATTGGCCACCATGGCTATGCCCCAATAGGATGGTAATCCACAGGGCACGAGTGGTCACTGAACGGTTTGATGAGCATGACAATGATGTAAACCACAGGCAATGCCCAACAGTCACCAGATCTCAACCCAATTGAACACTTATGGGAGATTCTGGAACGGTGCATGAGACAACGTTTTCCACCACCATCAACAAAAATCATGAATCTTATTCTGGATGCAGTTCTGTAGAGTGGTTACTAGTTAGCATAGCCACGAAGTCCTAAAATCAGTTTTTAAACCTAACCTTAACCACAATGTTAACCCTTATGCTTAACCCTAACCTTAAATTAAGACCAAAAAGCCCATTTTGACTAGCTAAGGGGAAATCGCTCAGTTCTGCCTACAGGACAAGACTTATGACAATAAACGTCTACCTGCCAACAAAACAACAAATGATGGAATTTCTCGCGGAAGAATAGTGTCGCATTCCTCCAATAGAGTTCCAGACACTTGTGAATCTATGCCAAGGTATATTGAAGCTGTTCTGGCTTATGGTGGGCCATATTAGGACCCTATGTTGGTGTTTCCTTTATTTTGACAGTTATCTGTACTTGCACACATAGCGAAGCTGACAAAGTCAAAGAAGGTGTCAAAATATTGAAAGAACAGGGAACAAACAGTCCTAAACGGTCCAGTAAAATAAGTGATCTTGGTGGTATAGCTGCTAGCTGGCATTGGTAAGAGCCAAGGTACACTACGGTAGTCCTATATCTGTTGGCTTTCACACTGTGACTACAAACCTCCCATCCCATCTTGGAGTTGTAGCTTTCTCATTTAGAAGCAATTGATACTTTGACTTGACCTGTCCTATGACTTTACCTGTCCTTTGACTTTACCTGTCCTATGACTTTACCTGTCCTTTGACTTTACCTGTCCTTTGACTTTACCTGTCCTTTGACTTTACCTGTCCTATGACTTTACCTGTCCTTTGACTTTACCTGTCCTTTGACTTTACCTGTCCTATGACTCTACCTGTCCTTTGACTTTATCTGTCCTTTGACTTTACCCAAACTCTTTTACGTGTCAATCGTCTAAATGAAATAAGGGAATGATGTTGGTTTGTTACGTTTTTGTGATGAAATGTTTACTGTGAGGATCCTGATCTGTCACTTCCTGTATAAGTAGCAGAGGTAGTTCGCTGAGTCTGTAACCGTGCCTGGGACCTGAAGACTTGCGTTAGCTCCAAGAGCTAATACCAACAGTCAGCCACTGTAAAGCCTATGAGCAAAACGGGCCAAGGATGCCGAATTTGTCCTTGGCAGTCGGCTCATGGGCCACCGTAAGCTTGCTAGCTGGGTGACATCATACAGAAAACATTTTAAAAGGTAAGGTGTAAAAAGAAAAATCCACTGGGCTATGTGTGGGAAAGTGTTGAAGCAACATTTGCTGTACTACTTGTCCAGTGTTTTGTCTGTACCAAGCTGAACAAAAGCTGCTGTTCTTGACAAAGAAATGTTGACCTACAATTTGATGGTGTTGTGTCTTTGAGTTAATGGTGTTTCTGTTCCTGTTGAAACCAGCGTCCTTTATATGGAGAGTTAGGCCAACTGTAGAGCTGGGCACCTCGTTGCTGCCTCTTGAGGATTCAATGTTGCCCAGTGGCACGAACATGGCTGCCATCGAGCTATGTGATGTCATAGTTCAAACTGCATTGGCCAAACTCTCTCTAAGGTCACTGATTGAATCCTGCTCTATGTGCTGCTGGATTCTGAATCTCTAACTGACTACTTAAAGTAAGACTGGATCAGTTTTTGTCAAATTGTATTGACTTTGACTGTGCAAATGTACAATCCTCTCTCTTTCTCTCTCTCTCTCTTTCTCTCCCTTTCTTTCTCTCTTTATTTCCCACCAATCCATCTCATTCTTCCCCTTACCCCTGCCCATCTCTCTCTATTTTCCTCTCTTTATCTCTCCATGTGTTTCTCCCCCGCTCTCTCTCTCTCTCTCCCAGTCTGTCTACGTCTCTCACCTGTTGCATGGTAAATAAGGAAGGTAGTGGAGATATGCATGTGGTACTGTAGGCTATGTGTATCAAGTCAAAACAAAAACAAGAAAAAAAGAGATAATGTCGGTAAATGTACCGCTAACTTTACATACATATATATGCAAAAGAGTTTGTCTGCACTGTACAGTTTGTGTCTCTATTGTATACACAGATACAACATATTGAATAAAATATTTATATAAAGGAGAAATGGTGATGTTATTGACTCTGCATTGTCCCAATCTGGTCCCTCACATTACAAAGAATGGAGAATATTTCCACATATCAAAACGTGGCATAGGAGCTGGACAAAGGAATAGATGAAGAAATAGGGTCATATCTCCTCTCTATGAGTTTCCTTAACCCCCTTAAAGGGATACTTCAGGATTTTGGCAATTAAGCAATTGATCTACTTCCCCAGAGCTCACTGATACCATTTTTATGTATCTGCGTGCAGTTTAAAAGAAGTTGCTAACTAGCGTTAAAGCAATGGCTAACTAGCATTAGCACAATGACTGGAAGTCTACGGTAACTGCTAGCATGCTAGTAGATATAGACTTCGAGTCATTGCACTAACGCTAATTAGAATTAGCTACTACCTCTAACTTCCTTCATACTGGATGCAGAGACATAAAAATGGTATTCATGAGTTTATCTGACTCTGGGGAAGTGGATAAAGGGCCTCATTGACAACATCCTGAAGTATCCCTTTATGTCCAACTCATCATCAGCTTCCCAACTGGCTCATTTAACTGCTCTCCTCTCCACTGCAACTCAAACAGCCAAGCATTGACTCAAGGGTCTCCTTAGACTCAAGGCCTTTAGGCAATCTAAGAGTTCTAACAGAAAAGAACACAGACGACATGCTGAAGTCAAAGACACTGTGCCCTAGGTTGTGTCTGCCTCTTTTCAATGGAGAACTCGCTCCCATTTAGCGTCATTACTTCCACAGTGTTGCCCTTGAACGCACGCTCCAGCTCCCCTTTTCCAGGCCCACGTTCCCGAGCCATTTATCCACGTTGGGTCTTTTGTTTGGGTGTCGGAGTCTCTCCATGTGCCTTTGTTAGCTGTTTATCTCCTGATTGGCTGAAGTGGAGAGCTGCCAGGCGTAACATTAACCAGCAGCCCAGTCTAATGCCTCTAATTCTCTATGGAGAACTGAACAGTTCTGACTGAACACGTGAAGGAAAATCCCCCATGTTTTAGACGGCGTGTTGTAATCTCACACACACACACACACACACACACAACACACAACTCACACACACACACACACACACGCACAAACACACACACAGATACAACTGATACCTGTTCAATACTCATCAATCCATGTTACACAGCGGTTGGCTGGCTACAGCTGGCTACTGCTCACTGGATAGGCTGATTGGAAATGACAAAGATGTGTCTTTGATTGGGATCGGAGATTTGCTAATAGAAAGTGATGTTTCATTCCTAACAGTTGATTCATAGTAGTGCAAACAGTCCAGGAATTCAAAAATGTTGCATGAAGTCAGGCTTCAGGTGTGGCCAGAACTGAAAAAACATAATTCATTTTGACATTCAATCAGTTTGACATGCCCACAGCCTTACCCAAGATGCACCAGCTCAGAAAACCGACACAAGAAGATACAGTAGATTAAGGCACACCACTGACACACAGAGATACAGTGTACACACATACACACACACACTTAGACACACACACACACACACAAACATCCCCTCTCCTTTTCTAAATGATAGATGAGACTGCCAACTAATTAGGTGGTAGTAATTAAGTTTAGCATAATGCAAATTAGGCTGAGCATTGAGGGGGAAGTTGTGTGGAATCAGAGTGCATTGTACAGTAGGAATGAAATAGCGCTGGACAATGTGACACTCTTTTTCATTTCCTCCTGAAGATGGTTCTAGAATGTCCCCCGGCGTCGGAGGGCAAAGCAGCTGAGAAGTCACAATCTGCGCTTATGTCATCTGGAGACCTCACAACGAGGAGGGTGAACTTTTCAAATGTCGCCAGAGACTTTATGAGATTAGATAGATACTGGAATACCACTGCCTCAATTCCTATAGCAATGATTGAATGTGTTCATATTCAGCCATGTTAGGGTGAAATCTGTAAATGTCATCATATACGAATCTCACCTGTTGAATATTGTCATCATTCCATATTACAAGAGTTTTCAGGAGATTCCTTCATAGTGGTCAATAAACGAACAATGATAATCCCCATGGAAACAGAACGGGGACAGAGAAGACATAGAGAGAGAGAGAGAGAGAGGGAGAGAGAGAGAGAGAGAGAGAGAGAGAGAGGGAGAGAGAGAGAGTGCTGATCAATAAGCAGCAGCCAGGTTATAGAATTCTGAATTCTGGAGCTGCTACCTTGACAACCACACGTCGATGCTGCCATTGCTAAAACAATCACACAGACACAGATAGACAGACAGACAGACACACAAACACACATATTTACGCAGACACACGCACCTACACACACACACACACATGCAAGAAAATCTAGTGGCATGCCCTCATTGTATCATTGCAGTACAATTAAACTATTGTACTGCAATGATTGAATACATATATATTTGAAGCCTTATCTGAAATGAATAATATCCTGCACCAGTTATGTACGCGCAGTTATACTGTTTTCATTATTTTGATTTAAAGGTGAAAGAACTAGTTCATTTCCTGCTTTTTAATTATGTTCCATTTTTTTTAACACAAACAACCAGAGCGATGATCTATCAGCTCAATAAGCATATAGTGTGAAAGGAATTAAACACACACACACACACACACACAACACACACACACACACACACACACACACACACACACACACACACACACACACACACACACACACACACACACACAGCAGTAGCAGTCTGTCGAGTCGAGGTGGCATTGATCTGTCACTTGAGAGAGCCTGTTCCTCTCAGCTTCATTATCATCAAAGCCAAAACACGCCAGGCCTGCGAGACACACACACACACACACACACACACACACACACACACACACACACACACACACCTGCGTCACAGACAGGGCTTTTCATGGTAATATTCCCTACTTATGCCCATGTGGTGACCATATTGGTGCGGGACCCGGTTTGAAGTCCTATTAACGTCGCTATGGTAACCAACAGCAGCACACACACACAGTTTCACACCTATCAATCACACACTGAGTGGTCTGTTTCTCAGATCAGAGATGCCATAACCACTGGCCCAGGGCCAGTTTTAATGGTTAGTTTATAACAGACATGGTTATATGACAGCTCTTCTGAAAGCTCTTCTCTATTACAGTGTTTGATAGAAAAAGCATGTGTGGGCTTCATTCAATGGAGAGGCCACCTAAAGAAAAGCATGTGTGGGTGAGATGACATTTTTACATTCCCTCTCACTCCTAAACCTCCTTCCCTCCATTCCTAGTCCTGGGCTGCATCGTAAATGCTATTCCCTATGTACACATGTAGGATCTTAATTTGAGTCAGTATGCTACAGCAGGAGAAAAAAATCCTGCAGAAACAGGAAATGTGAATTATGATGAGTATTTTAATGGACGTATTTGCAGGGGAAAATCAAGCCTGACATTTCAAAGTGGAAATTACAAACTTCAGAAACCTTTAAACTTAAAATTGTAAATGTCCTGCATTGAAGAGGAGGAGAGAAGGACAGAAGGAGAGAGGGAGAGGAGGAGAGGAGGATAAAAGGAGAGAAGGAGAGGAGGAGAGGAGGAGAGGAGGAGAGGAGGAGAGAAGGAGAGGTGGAGAGGTGGACAGAAGGAGAGGTTGAGAGGTGGACAGAAGGAGAGGAGGAGAGAAGGAGAGGTGGAGAGAAGGAGAGAAGGAGAGAATGAGAGGTGGAGAGGTGGAGAGAAGGAGAGGTGGAGAGAAGGAGAGAAGGAGAGGTGGAGAGAAGTAGAGGAGGAGATGCAGAGAGGAGGAGAAAGGGAGAGGTGGAGAGAAGGAGAGAAGCAGAGAAGGAGAGAAGGAGAGGAGAAGAGAAGGAGAGGTGGAGAGAAGGTGAGAAGGAGAGAAGGAGAGGTGGAGAGGTGGAGAGAAGGAGAGGTGGAGAAGAAGAGGTGGAGAGAAGGAGAGGTGGAGAGAAGGAGAGAAGCAGAGAAGGAGAGAAGGAGAGGAGGAGAGGTGGAGAGGAGGAGAAAAGGAGAGGTGGAGAGAAGGAGAGGAGGAGAGGAGGAGAAAAGGAGAGGTGGAAAGGAGGAGAAAAGGAGAATTGGAGAGAAGGAGAGGAGGAGAGGAGGAGAAAAGGAGAGGAGAGATGGAGAGAAGGAGAGGTGGAGAGAAGGAGAGGTGGAGAGGTGGAGAGAAGGAGAGGTGGAGAGAAGGAGAGGTGGAGAGGTGGAGAGAAGGAGAGGTGGAGAGAAGGAGAGGTGGAGAGAAGGAGAGGTGGAGAGGTGGAGAGAAGGAAGAGAAATGGAAGGAAGAAACAAGAAAAGAGGATGATTTTCATAAATGGCTGTTGGTGACTTCTGTAGATTGTTGTTATTATTATTATTATTATTTTTTATGAGTTGAGTTTTGTTAGACTGTACTGATGTTTACAGACAAACACAGTACTGTATATAAATGTCGACTAGGTCCACTGGGAGTCTGAGGCTGATTTAATAAAGGTTCTAACAGTGGAGCTAGGAGACAGAGCTCTGATTAAGGACTGATGGATCTTTCCTAAGCTATCACACACACACACACACACACGCGCACACACACACACACACACACACCACACACCCTCTCACACACTCGCTCTCACTCCAACACACACACACACAGATGTACACACACACATGTCTGGTCTCTGAGGTGGGTGTATATAATGACTGTGATGAATGAGACTGTTTGACTGACAGACAGGGGGCGGAAAAGGTGGGGGTGCTTGTGACAGCACAAGTCAAACATACCTAGGACTGAATACTGATTAACAAATCATGGCCCACAGTGTTCCACCCGCCTGTTGCCAGGGACATTATTTGGATGCCATGGCAACCATCAAAACATCGTTGAGGGGGAGATGGGGAGGAAGTGGGATTGATGAAGAAAGATAGATAGCTACCTGACGGTGATTACATTGAATGAGAGAGTACTGGGTGATGATGTGTTGGGAGTGAGTGTTGAGATGGGTTGGGAGTGAGTGTTGAGATGGGTTGGGAGTGAGTGTTGAGATGGGTTGGGAGTGAGTGTTGAGATGGGTTGGGAGTGAGTGTTGAGATGGGTTGGGAGTGAGTGTTGAGATGGGTTGGGAGTGAGTGTTGAGATGGGTTGGAAGTGAGTGTTGAGATGGGTTAGGATTGACTGGATGTAAAATAACGTATTTATCTCTAAAGAATGAATAACACCTGTGTGCTTTGCACATTTGATATTACACACAATCGATTATTATTCACTCGCTGTAAAGGCAGAGGAAGTAAGTTTGTTTGAAGGCGTGTATAAATGCAAGCATTTGCGTGTGGCAGTGTGTGTGACAGTGTGTGTGCTCACACCTGTGCTACCATTTTTAATTGGATGTGTAATCAAGATGACCTAATGTCACTATCTCCAGCGTTAGGTAGGTGGCAGACACTACAGCAGCAGCTGTATCCCTGAGGCTGTTACTGTCTGCCAGACAGACACTACTCTGGAATCCCAATCACACCCAGGACCAGCACTATTAATACATACACTGTTTCTGAGGCCTTCTTCACCACTGCACTTCCTTCTGATGCATTGGTTAATTGACTGATTGATTTATTGATTGGTCGATTGATGGATTACAGTCCCCATTCATAGTCATGATCGTGATCACCAGGTAAAGGTGGAACTGTCACCTGTCCTGGCTATAGTAGCGTGCCAGGGTATGGGTGTGTGTGTGTGTGTGTGTGTCTGACAACATAACATCAATCCATCACCGTGGTAGTGGCGCAGGGAGCCTGTTCTGATTCCAGACCAGACAAGTTCCAAAAGTGAGAGACGTTGCCATGGCAACCGCACGCCACGCAGGCCCCGTTGGCAAGGAGATGGACGGGCGTGGATACCGATTCCAGCAAGCCATTGGTTAGAGAGGGATGGAGGAAGAGGGGGGTGGAGGGAGGGGGACTCTGAGAGAACCCGAAAGATCAATGAAGGACACAAGCAGAATCGTCTTGAGTCACAGAGAGAGGGAGAGAGAGAGAGAGAGAGAGAGAGAGAGAGAGAGAGAGAGAGAGAGAGAGAGAGAGACTAGAGAGAGTAGAGAGAGGAGCAGAGGATGGAGGAGGAGAGGAAAATTAAGAGAGAAGGAGGAGAGTGTGAAGGTAAGGGTGAGGTAGAGAGATAGAGAAACAGACAGACAGAGAGAGGAGCATCTCAGTGCTAGAGGTTTCACTACTGACCCCGGTTCGATCCCGGGCTGTATCACAATGAGTCTACACGTGTGTTGTTGCCAGTTTAACTGGGTCACAGGTGCTATGAAGGAGTCACAGCCGGAGGGAATCCCTGGAAATGTGTTTATGACCAGATAGTGAGGAAGAAAGGGAGTAACAGAGAGAGGTGGATGGAGAGATGAGTGATGGAAAAAGAAAGAGGAGAGGGAGAGAGACATCATGACTCACAGGAGGAGAAACACACACAGTGGTGTGTCACAGTGGTGTGTCACAGTGCGTGTGCTGTCACAGTGGTGTGTCACAGTGTGTGTGCTGTCACAGTGGTGTGTCACAGTGTGTGTGCTGTCAGAGTGGTGTCACAGTGCGTGTGCTGTCACAGTGGTGTGTCACAGTGCGTGTGCTGTCACAGTGGTGTGTCACAGTGCGTTTGCTGTCACAGTGGTGTCACAGTGCCAGAGAAAGAGATGGAAAGATTGAAAGAGATGGAAAGATTGAAAGCAAGAGGAGGAGAGAATGGAGTGAAAGCGTGGGGAAAGGTGGTAGACAGAGAAAGAGAGAGAATGGGGTGTGAAAATGTGAAGAACAATTGTGGAGAGAGAGACAGAGAGAGAGGGAAGAGAGAGAGAGAGAGAGAGAAGAGGAAGAGAGGAAGAGAGAGAGAGAAGAGGAAGAGAGAGAGAGACAGAGAAGAGGAAGAGAGAGAGAGAGAGAGAGAGAGAGAGAGAGAGAGAGAGAGAGAGAGAGAGAGAGAGAGAGAGAGAGAGAGAGAGAGAGAGAGAGAGAGAGAGAGAGAGAGAGAGAGAGAGAGAGAGAGTAATGAGAGCTGACTAGGTGATTTATGTCTCTATTTGAGTAGGGTCTCACCCCTGACTGTAGGGTGGGTAATAGGTCAGACTTGGTTAGCCTCAGATATTGACTGACTTATTTATGTGTGATGTCAGAAGGTAACTAGGTGATACGTCACTTGACAGTGGCATCTACTTCTGGCCGAGTCCCTCCTCGCCTCTTCACTGTGATAGTCCATATGGCAATTTTACATAAAATGGCTGCCGTATCCCACCCAGGTGTGTGAGACACTTTGGTGGTGGAGGAGGTGAATTCTGGAGGTGAGTGGTATTTACCACCAATCCACATTTTATCCATTCATGTTGACTTGAATGAAGTCAGAATCACAGGAAAAGTTGAGAAAAAGGTACAGCTCTCATTGACTTCTAGTTATAATTATTGGCATTTCATCCTACATGATCTTTATCGGAATGCCCAGAGGCCTAGGTGAGTTACAAGCTTCCCACATACAACGCTAATAAATCACATTGAGACTTTATGAAAAGCGTTAAATACCTTGAGGCAGTTAGACTGCTGGCCAAAGTGCAGTATAGTTCCAGTGGTAGACTGACACCTTTACAAGACCGTTCGTAAGTCAGAGACAGTTGCTGTAAATCTATGGTCTTTATGACTGGCCATAAATTGATCTGAATCAATATTCATATTCAGCAGCGCTAGAGAGACCGACTCATTCTGGCCTTAGGGGAAAATTCACATTATTATGTTCAATGAAAACCTGTCACGTTTCAAAGACATTGTGGATGAGGAGGTGGAACAATTTATATTTTTCTATTGGCTGATAATGATTGTGCCTTATGTCTACAGGTGAAGGCCTAAGAATACTATATTCAGTATAGGCTAAGACTGAAAACAGAGCTACTGCTCTAGTCCAGTGTTGCCCAAATCCAGTCCTCCAGTACACCCAACAGCACACTTTTTTGGTACTCCCTGAAAAACTCACCTGATTCAACTCACTGAGTGCTTGATGATTAGTAGTCCAGGGGTACAACAGAAAAACATGTGCTGTTGGGTGTACTGGAGGACTGGAATTGGGAAACACTGCTCTAGTCAATCCTAAACATTCCCTTAATGTAAAATCCTTTACGGCAAAACTATAGATAAATAAATGATTTCACTAGTTAGGTTAAAGCCACTGGAATAGAGAGGAAGGCTCTCAATAACTCCCCCTAACATCACACGTCATAGGTGATAAAGATGAGCTGGGTCAGTATTGTGTACATCCAGCTATACTTTCTGAGGAGGCTCAGGTCCTTCAACGTGTGCAGTAAACTACTGCATACCTTCTACCAGTCTGTGGTGGCCAGTGCCATCTTTTTTGCAGTGGTGTGCTGGGGAGCCAACATAGAAGCCGGTGATGCTTCTCGGGTAAATAATCTGATCAGGAAGGCTAGTTCTGTCCTTGGGATGAGCCTTGACACTAGAGGAGTTATTTTTATTATTAGTAGTAGTATTATTATTATTATTATTATTATTTGTGTTGTTATTATTATGATTATTTAGTTATTATTATTTCTTTATTATTATTATTATTGTTATTATTATTTCTATTAGTATTATTATTTTATTTGTGTTATTATTATAATTTATGTATTATTATTGTTATTATTATTATTTTTGTGTTTTATTGGTATTATTATTACTATATTATTACAATTGTTGTATTATTATTATTATTGTTATTCATATTTCTTTATTATTATTATCATTATTTTATTTGTATTATTATTATTATTTATTTATTATTATTGTTATTGTTATTATTATTTTTGGGATTTTATTATTACTATTATAATAATGTATTTATTATTGTTGTTGTTATTATTATTTATTTTTTATTGTTATTATTATTATTATTTGTGTTATTATTA